>PVKS010015889.1:0-31332 GCA_004027875.1 Aplodontia rufa
TCAAATAGTTGAGGGTATGAGGGTTTGTCTTAGGATCTTCTATTCGGTTCCACTGATCTTCGGTTCTGTTTTGATACCAATACCATGCTGTTTTTGCTACTACAGCTCTGTAATATAATTTCAGGTCAGGGATTGAGATACCCCCTATTTCTTCCTTTCTATAGAGTAGTGTTTTGGCCAGTCTGGGTCTCCTGTTGTTTCCCCGGCTGGGAGGGAAGGGGTCCCCGGAAGAGGGGGGACCCGGGTTCCAGCTGTCAGCACTCACCCTCCTCCTGATCGGCTCCTGGGGGGCAATCCAGTGCCCCACAGTAGTGAACTATTTTTATTTTATCATTTTATAAAACTTTGATTAATATTTGGCTTTTTGAGTTTTCTGTATTATTTCATATGTGGATAAAATATTTAATAGATATGTATTTAAAATGTTATCACAGGATGGGATTGTGTTTTCATTCTATAAAGGGTATCTTTTGGAAAGTATATTTTTAATTTTAATAAAGTACAAATTATGAATTTTTTTCATACATAATGTTTTTTGTATTGTTTATAGAAACTCATAGCTAAACTCAAGGAGATATAGCTCTTCTCATATTCTATCTAGTAGAAACAAGTTCAAGGATATATTTTGAGTTATTGTCCTATGAAGAATATGTAGTCTATGAGTAGGTTTATTTTCATTTTATTTTATTTTATTTTTTGGCCCAAGGATAGCTAGTTGTTCCATCATAATTTTTTGAAAAGGCTATTATTATTATATTAAATAACCATTTATCATTTATCAAGAATCACTTCACTGCATTTTGGGCTTGCCATTCCATTTCTCTCACCAACATTGCCCTCCCTTGATAAATGTAGTGTTCCAAGGAGGCTTGAAGTCAGATAGTAGTTGTCCTCTTTACTTTTCAATATTAATGTCTGCTCTTCATATACACTTTAGAATCAGTTTTCAATGTCTACAAAATTACTTGCTGAGTGCTTGATTACATTTTCATTAAGTCTGCAGCTCTAATTGGGATGATGTGATATCTTAAATACTAGATCTTAAAATTCATTTTCTAATCCATGAACATGGACTGAATATTTTTGTCATCTAGTTTATTTCTTTCATCAGAATTTTGTGGTTTTCTTAATACAAACACTCTAAATACATCATTCAATTTATATTCAGGTACTTCAAATCCAGGACTATTACTTAAAATTATTTTAAAAACTTCATATTCTAAATTTTCATTGCTGTGGTATATAAAAATAAGTCAATATTTTAGTGATCCTTTGCTCTGTACCCTTGCTATATTTGCTTATTAGTTCAAATTAGACTAGATAGTTTGCATTTTTCTGCATCTTTTATTGCTTTCTCAGAATTTAGTAATGCATTTTGTATTACTCTGTTTTTATCTACTCTAATAATATATCAATTGAGCATCATTTAAAATCATTTCATCAGCACTATTATTTAAATGTCTTTTATGGCCCCTGCACTTTGTTCTCCAAACATATCAATCTCCATTGATTTGATTAGTCTGAATGCAAATACCGTTCTGAGTTTGGAGTGGTTGTTTGTTCTGAGATATCATTTCTTTGAAAGACTAAAGAAAATTTCTAGACTTTTACTTTCCCCAGAATTTTCTTATTATAAGAATAATGACTTTGAAGTTTTTACTTGTAAAGCTGCATTAACTTTTCTCTGATCAAAATACTTGACACAAAAAACACAGAGGAAGAAAAAGTTGTTTTTTTTCACAGTTTTAGAGTTCTCAGTCCATTGTCAGTCTGCTTAATGGCTTTGGACCTGAGGTGAAGCACAGCATCATGGCAGAAGATGTGGTAGAGGAAAGCCATTCCACTCGTTGGAATCAGGAAGCAGACACAGACAGACAGAAAAGTGCTGGGGATGGAAGACTTTCCATGGGCATGTCCCCAAGGACCTACCTTCTCCAACTAAGTCCCTCGTACTTATAGTTTCCATGTCCTCCCAGTAGTCCATTCAAATGATTAATCCATTAAGTAGATTAATCCACTGACGAAGTTAGAGCCCTCAGGATCCGATCCCTTCTCAGAAGTCCCACTCTGGACATTGCTGCATAGGAGGACCCACAGAAGATTTTGAGAACATTGAGATCCAATCCATAATAGGAATTGAAACCAGATTTTCTGGATCATTTTTTTAAAAACAAAATAGTCTATATGTCAACTTACAAACTAAAATATTAAAATAAAGGACAACATAAATACCAGGAAAAATTACATTAGCTGCATTTGACACCTTATACTACTAACTTTATGATTATCATCTGATGCAACTGACATGCAAATCTATTTTTTCATGAATATCCACTTTTCCACTAAAAATATAATAGTAGCATTGTGTAATAGCAAATGACTGGGAAGCTTAATTAGATCCTATCTCAAAATAAAAAAAAGAAAGGGATGGGGAAGTAGTGCAGTGGTAGAGCATGTAACCCTGAATTTGATCATCCGTATGGAAAAAATAAATATATATATATATATATATCCACCCAAAAGCAGCAGGTTTTCATTTAACAAAAGTTATTAACCTTTCAATCTTATTAGAATGCTTTCAATGAAACTTTTTTATTTTTTCCTAACTCAGGGATTGGAAACAGTGATATTTCACCATTGAGGTACATTCCAAGCCCCTTTGTTTTGTTTTGTTTTGTTTTGTTTTGTTTTGTTTTGTTTCTTTTAGAACAGTTCTCAACTAAGTTGTCCAGGATTGTCTTAATCTTGGGTTTCTCCTGCATCCTCCAGCTCCTCAGTTGCTGAGATTACAGGTATGTACTATGATGCCCACCTCTTTAATGCAGAAGGAATTGTTTAACTAAAAATAATTCCAGACAAAAATATTCATGTTTGTTCTGGAGATGTGCTCTTTTTTAAGTCTAAGATATTGTTAATTAATTGATATGATTAAAGCAATTAAAATGACAGTTGGATTAAAGATAAAAATTATGAAAAACAGCATAAAATGTCCCTTGTTCCGTTTATGTGTCCATGTTACCAATGAGGAAAATTTAGCTTTAACAAAATTCTCCAGCACACAAAAGTTCACAAGTCTTACAACTAGGTATGACATCAAATTTATTATTTATCAGCAGTGTGTGAACAAGATAATCAGCACTTTATACCTTTACTGGAAGTATTTCAAAACAGTAAATAATAAAGCATGTCATTTAGGTGGTAGTAATTATGGTCAAATTTATATCAGACAATATAAAATTATTCATTTCCATAGTTGGCTCACAATAAACTTTTAAAATGTATGAATTTATATTTAATTCCCAATGTTCAGAGGCTAATAGATATACATTACTTGAAATAATGTCAGACCATTGGTGTTTAAGTAAAAAAAAAAAAATAAAGTTTGAGTGCTATTATTATAATAAGCAGAACCTGACTTCGGCTAATATATCAGTAAAATTTTTAATTAAATATTTTAGATCATAGATGTAAGAAAAAAATTAAAGGAAGAAACAAAGGAGTGAAGGGAAGAGAGAGAGAGAAGAAAGGGGAAAAGAAGAAATGGAGGAAACTGTAATATAGACAAGGAAATGTAGCATGCTTTGAAATCAGAAACAACCAAAACCTTTTTAAAAGAGTGACTCCTTGAAAGGTACCCACATTTGTATGGATGATCTTTATACACTATTGTTGACTTTTTCTGTTAAAATACAAGTCACATTGTTGCTGATATTACTCCAGTACACACATTCTCAAATCATGTCTAAACTGAGAGAATTTATATTAGCTCATCTGGCTGCTCTAAAAAGTTTGATTATTAAAACAATAGAAATTTATTCTCCAACAGTTCTGAAGGCCGGTGGTCTGAAATTCATGTCATTGGGCCAAAATCAAAGCGTCAGTTGGCCTATGCTTCCCCCAGGACTGTAGAGGAGAATATTTCCCTTGTCAAGCCTTCTCCAGCCTCTCATTGTTAGTGGCATTCCTTAACATGTGCCATGTCACAGTCTCGCTGTTCTTCCTCTTCTGTCTTTGTCAAATCTCCATCTAGTTACTTTCTATATCATTAAGAAACTTACACAGTATAATCTCACTATCTCAAGAGCTTAAACTTAATCATATCTACAAAATCCTTGCCATTTTGGAAACATTGGGAACAGTCCAGAGATTAGAGCATATCCTTTGAAGGAGTAGGGGATAGTAGTTTTAAGACTACCATAGCATCTGTCTTCTAGAACTCATGTTGAGAGATCCAGACTCTGTTTCCCACATATATAATTGCAGCTTATATTCTGTTGAACTAGAAAATTATCCACAATTGCTATTTAGAAGTATTACAAGTTACAACCTCAGGTGATAACATCTGTCTATTTACATGCAGCAGGGTGATTAAATGGTAGTATACAGCTTTAAAATTTAGCAAAAAACAATAAAAATCAATTAAATAATTCAGATGAAAAAGTTAAATCTAAAGCAATCTGTTATGTTTGAAAGTTCGTAAGAAATAGATTAACCAAAATTTTTAATCTACATGAAGATTAAAATAATTTTTTACAATAAGTAATTAATTTGAGGCATAAATAATAATTTCCAAAGAAAGTTTAGGTATAGGTGATTGTATTTCTTTTCTAAAACCCTCAAGAAGTATACTGTTTTCATTAAAACAAAATTTTTGGAAACCTTTACTTTTACAGTTCATTAAAATATTAAAATATTTCACAATTATCTGCATATTTTTTCAAAAAATAGATATTATATACATTGAATATTCATAATACTCATATGACTAATATACTATAAGAATTTAAAAGAAAGCACAACATGAAATATGAATATTATTATTATTAGCCTCACAAATACTATTTTGCATTACCCTTTAAAATAAAAACTATAGGGGCTGAGTGGCTCAGCAATTACAGTGCTTGCCTGGCATGTGCAAGGATGTGGGTTTGAATCCCAGCACCATGTAAACAGCGAAGTGTCAGAGCAATGAGGACCACATGAAAAATTAAATAAAATTGATTATTTCTTTCTCTCTCTCTCACTCTCTCTTTAAAAATTAATTAATTAATTAATAATTAATACACAGCAAAAATAGTTACATATGATTCTTCGGCAAACATATTGAATAAAATGAAACTCAGAGTATACTACCTCTATTGTAGTATAGATTGAAACACAAATACATTTGATATCCAATATCATTTCCTTTTGAACCTCTATTAGTATATAACATTTTTTTTCATTATTTCAACATTTGTTAAAATATGTACTGGAAACAGATATTTGTAAAGTGCCATCCAAAAATTTCATTGCATGACCTGGATAGTTCAAATTTCAGAACCATACACATACAAAATAAAAAGAAATGTAACCAGAAATTTGTGAACAACAATTCATTACATTACTGCAAAGTCCTTCAATAGCTCACAAATTCATGTAAACTCTTAATGATTATGAGAAAGTTATGATAATAAATTTTTCCTTAATAATTACAATCAGATGGCTTCAAGACTTGGCCTGTTTGGGCTTCAAAAGGAGAAATGCTTGCATCTCTTCTCAATTCCACAAACAATGACACTGTGTTGATTACTTGAAACTGATCACGGCAGCAATTTTAACACCATGAAATTCAGCAAACACTACACATTTTTTTTAATCAGACAACCATATGTTAAATATTTATCAGAAGCATTTGATTATATTGTGGTAGTTTAATTATCTATCCAATTTCAGGAACACATCGTAAAAGCATCAAAGTGATCAAATGAATTGCCATCAGTTTATGAGAATAAGATTTTCAGGTATGATTATCAACAAGTTTTACGCTCAGGTGAATGATTAGTCTATTTCAATTTAAAATTTGCCTCTCTGGATATATAGAGAAAATATAAAATTTTTACTTACACCTTTCAGAAAATTAGACAGAAGTAACCATTTTAAGAATTGAATCCCTGACAGTGGTACACTTGAATTCTTGAGATACGAGAAAAAGATGGGATAAATATCAGGTTTAAATTTACTTTCTTCCTGGGGACATTATCTGAATTGCAAGGAAATGATTTCATACTGAGAACAGCAATTTCAACAGAAAGGAAGAAACAGAAATCAGAAATGCAGACTAATGATACATCTGGGATGTAAGAGTGAGAGGATGAACATGAAAAGAGCCCAAGAAATCTGGATAATTGCTCCCATGAGCATTTGCCCAGATATGGAGCTTTGTACTAAGTGGGAAAATGTTGGGTTGTATGGTTAGAATTCTGATAATTTATACTGAATTAAAAACAATGAATGACTCTTGTGCTTAGTTTGGACTGGTCAGACCACATTTCTTAAGTAAAGATACAGTAGGTATAAAATTAAGCTTATAATTGACCCATGCTAACAGATCATAAAATCAAATGTTTACAGACTTAAAATAAAAATTGAGTAAATTTATTACCAGTTAGAACTTACCAGAACACTTTAAAGAAAACCAACGTAATCAAACACTCAAAGACATAATTTATCTCTTAAAAACTTGGCATCAAGAGAATTATGAGATTATGAAAAGCATGGAAAATGTATCCCATAAAAAGAAGTATACGAACAAATCAAGTTAGATGGACATATTACATATGCTGAAATTAATAGCCAAAGTTTCATAAATCTTATAATTAAGCAATTATTATATGTATTTGAATTAAAATTATTATATATGTGTCCAAACATGGAAAAGGAAAGTGGCATTATGTATAAACATAATAAATCTTAAGGAAAGTAACAATTTCTACGTATGAAATGTACATACCCATCTTTCAACTGACTTTTTACAAATTTTTAAGAAAGAGGGGACAGTGTGAGAGAGAGAAAGAGAAAAAGAGAAGCAATTTTTATGTAGTTTTTCATGTGAACTTCATTCCTCAGAAACTTCGTTGTGTACATGGTGCTGGAGTTCAAATTCACGTACTCACACATGCCAGGCAGGCGCCCTAAGTGCCAAGTCACAGCTCCAGGCTTCTGTCAATTGATTTTTAGGTTGTTCCTTCGTGTTTCATGGTGATAAATTTAATTATGATATGTCTAGATGTTTCAAGCTGCTTGAATGTGATACTTGTGTTTTTAACCTTTTATTCATTTCCAGTTTGGAAAATTACTCTCCTTATTCTCTACATATATTTATTTCTGCATCCATTATTCTTTTACCTTTTTAGGAATTGAATTTCAAAGTCTATGAAACTTCTTGGAATTGTTGTACAAGTTAGTGTAGTTTTTACTAACATTTTCCCCTGTGGTTTCTTTGTCTGTACGTTTGCTAATTGCTATTAATTTGTTTGCATATTGACTGATCTTTTTTTTCCCATAGGGTCCTGTAAACTGTGGAACATATTGATTATGCTATTTCAGATATTCTATTATTTAGTTCAAATAGTTGGAATTATACCAAATATTTTCCTTGGAATTTCATGGCTACTATTAGGAGCAAGTGATGGGTTCAAGACAGACAAAGGCAAACAGCGATTAACCATTAATGATGCTAATGAACTTTTCCTTAGCAACAAGTGAAATGACTGTCTTCTGAAACACAGGGCAGGAAATCTGTGATTCATGAACTAGAATCAACGAATGGTAAATTAGCTTCAGATACAGTGTAATTCCAATCTTATCAAGTTTGCAATACCAGGCCAGGAGTATAATTGGGAAAGAGAAGAATCTTGAAAATGAGATGGATATCATATTACTTGTTGGACTCAAACTTTGAAATGACAGGCTACCTTGAAATGTTTCTTGGCCTGCAATAACCATTTTTTTTTCCTCTTGTTGAAAGCCTATAATACCCTTCCTTTCATGGAAAAACAAACAGTAATCTCTGTCTTGCTAACTACCATAGACTTCCCTACTGTCTTTTTGCTTGCTTCTCTAGCCACTTACATTAGTAGCAGTCCATACTGCATGTCCATAACTACCCAATGACCATTTCCCAAGTAACATAAAAGTGTGCAGATTTTTAACAGGGCCAGGTGTACAAAAATTGTCATCAACAAGTCTAGTTTGTATTGTAAAAGTCCTGCAACTTTGATCATTTCCCATATAGTTCCTAATGGTTTAATGGTGTCTTGATTTTAAAGAGTATCATGAAAAGTCTGTGGAAATTGCTCAAAAGATAATCTGAATGTCAACTGTGTTCGTCAGTTTTTTTGTGGCTATGAGCAAAATACCTGACAAGAACAATTTAGAGGAGCAAATGTTCATTTTGGAATCATGGTTTCAGTTGTTTCAGTCCACGGTCAGCCAACTCCATGGCTCTAGGCCCGAATGAGGCAGAACATCACGGTAGATGGGTGTGGTGTAGGAAACCTAATCAGTTCATGGCAATCAGAAAGCAGAGAGATCAAGAGCAAAATGAGGAAAAAGACATATAATCTCAAAGTCTTTTCTCTAGTGACAAGCTTCCTCTAATCATGCCAGACTGCCCTCTAGTTATCACCCAATAGTCCATTCAAATTGTTAATCCACCAAGTAGATTAATCCACTGATGAGGTTATAGCTCCCATAATTTAAGATCATAATTTCACATCTGAAAATTCTGGAAATGTCTAACACATGAGCTTTACATGAAATATTAAAGATCCAAACCTTAACATTTTTTTTATTATTGTTAAGACAGAATCCATTTTATTTAGTTTTCATCTGCTTTTTGTTGCTCCTACACTTTGTTGTGTACGTGGTGCTGGGTTCAAACTTGTGTCCTCGTATATGCCAGGTGCACGCTGTAACCTCTGAGCCACTGTTCCAGCCCCCAAACCATAACGTTTTTACCACTAGAAAAATGTACCAGTCTCTGTTGTTTTTTTTTAATAATTATGTATCATTTTAAAAAATATATTGATTGGTACTATTAGGTCTTAGTGAAAATTAAGGATTTGACCTTAAGGTGCTAAGTAATACTGTAACTACAATTATTCATCACATGTTGAGTTCTATCTGAGCCAACAAGTCATTATGTCATCCATGTCCAGAAGCAGTTAATTGTTATTTAGAAATAGCAGATCCAGGACAACATAAAAGCAGATACTAGGACACTTATTCAATGAAAATTTTAGTTCCAATTCTGATTCTCCCTCCTCTTTATTACTACCTGAGACAACTCTTTTGGCAAGCTAGAGAATGAATAAGAAGACAGAGACTAATCTATGAGGTATTGATTTGATATTTGATTAAAGGTAAAAAATATACATCTGCTGCAATATTAGGTGTATCTGCAAAAGGCAGTTAATATAAATCCACACTCTGACCAAAGATTTATATTATGCATCCAGTCATTCAGCCTGTTTGGAAATAAAAATGCCTTATGTGAGAACCCATTCAGACTCAAGAGGTGTGAAGAATTGTATTGCTAGTTGGTCAGTGGCCTGGAAAAATAAAGATTAGAATATAAATGCATACCCATGCTACTGCTTACTGTATGTGAATTATACTACAACTTAAAAATAGAAAAAGCACCTCTGTTCAAAGACCCTAAAAATCCCAGTGGTAAACAAAGTTAATGTCACTTCAGTGCTTTAGATGTAAAAACATGTAATAGTAAACATCAGTTTGGACCCAGAAGAGTTTAAAAATGTAACTTTCCAATAAAACATTGAGAATCTGAGCCAGTCTCGTGAGTAGAACATATTGAGGTTATCCTGCCTCAATTCAAATTTTATAGAAATTGCATATCCAAAGATGTCAAATAATGTCTACATAAATTGAATCATGATAGGGACCCAAGTAAAGTCAATTACTGGCTAATTCTGGCTTTATGTTATCCCAAATGCTTATGATAATAGCATTCTAAATTGCCTTAATTTCTTAGGTACCCAAAGACTGAAGCAAAATATACATCCTAAAGTTAGGAGAGGGTTAGAGGTACCAAAGGTCCAAAAGAAAAATGGAAATAAAAGGGAAATTTTACATATGTTCTCCAAGCATTATACAGGAGATAAACCTGCAATCAAACTTCAGGTAGATGGATATAAATAGATAAATATGGTACTTAAAAAGAAAAACTTTTAACCAGCAATGCTAAGAAATTATGAAGTAATGAAGCAAATTACAAATGTGGGTTAAAAGAAAATCATATAAATATTTACAAATATTGTAAGTTAAATTTTGAACTATAATATACAAAGCAAGTACTAGCCTTTAAAGGTGAACTAACGGGAAATTTACCAGTTCACCTAAAAAGTGTGTTAGTATTTTTACGTATATCTGTCCATTTCAGAACAAATTAAAATGTAACTACAGCACATCAAAAATAAGAGGATAAAGTAATTTAAAAGACACCACATTGAAAAGACAGGTAATCACTAAGGGGAAAAGCCCAATTATCATTAAATTGTTCATTAGTAACTGTAGGAGAAAGAAGTCAATGTAATAAGGACTTCAACTATTGAGGAAAAATGACAATCAATATTCTAATTTATACAGAGTTGAATACACATAAAAATAGGAAAAAATTGAGATATCATTACAAATAATTTACAATTTAAAAACTCTTCTGAAAGACTGATTGAAAGGCATACCTATTTAAAATGCACACATACCTACCTACAGACACTGTAACAAAAATAAAACATGCAAGAAGCAATGATGTTTATAGCAATTGAACAAAATATTTTGGTAAGAACACTTAAGACCTAGTATTTTCAATGTAAAATTACCTGTTTGGGGCTATAGCCTTACATATACAGAATTTTTTAATTTGGCATAACTGAGTGTCACACCCTTTGACCATCAAATTTCCATATTCCCCATCTGCAGTCCTAATAGTCACCATGCTATTCTCTCTTTCTATGAGTTTGTTTTAGTTTCCACATATAATTGAGATCATACAGTGTCTCTTGCATTTGGCTTTCTGTTAGCAAAATGTCCTCCAGGTCCAGACATGTAGATGCAAATTGCGGGATCTCCTTTTGGGGAATTGAGTAATATTCCATTGTATATAAATACTATTTTTTAAAAAATCCCTTCATCCCATGATAGACATCCAGATGTTTGCATATCTGGAGTATTACAAATAATATCACAGTGAACGTGGTAGTAGTACAGGTATCTTTCTCTTTGAGATTCTGATTTCAATTCCTTTGTATAAATACAGAGAATCCATTTGTTGGATCAAATGGTAAAGCTATTTTTAAATTTTTAAGGATATTCCACGCTGCTTTCCAAAATGACTATACTTCATTACATTTCTAATAATGTACTAGAATTTCTGTTTCTCCTCATTCAGTGATGTTTATTATCTTTGGATTTTTGATAATAACTTGATGCTAGTTTATGTCACCAACATATAATATGTTGCAATATTCCAGGACTTAAATACTTTATTTAATTTTTCTTTGTTTTCTTCATTTTTTTCCTTTTTTCTGTTTACATGTTTAAATTCAGGTGATTTATGTTGATCTATCCTTATAGTCATCAAGTTTTTTTCTCATCTGTGTCAAATAAACTGATGAATCAGTCAATGATATTGTTCATTTCTATTATTGAACTTGTGTGTTTCTACTACATACATTTAGTTCTTATAGTTTATATTTCTCCTCTGGAATTACCTCTCTGACATCTGCATGTTATCTACTTTTTCTATTACTTTTTCACAAGTTAATCATAGTTGCTTTAAATTCTCTCTGGAAATTCCCACATTTCTATCATATTAGTTTTGATGTTTGTTTAATTTGTATAGATTGAATTTTTTCTTTTTCATATATCTAATTTTTGTCACAGTTGAGAATGAGAAATGTTGGGTTAGGGAAGGAAACACTGAAAACAAGTGCTTGTATTACAGGCACCTGTCTTCCTAACTCAACTTCCTGTTGAGTGTTAACCCAGCCTCTACAGTTATCTAATAAGTTCAGAAAAAAAATGTTAATTTATCCAAGCTAAGACCCCCGCTCAGATATTTTCTCTCACTCATTTCACTTGCTTCTTTAGCACCAAAAACTCTTTCTTAACAAACACAAAATTCTATGATGGATAGATAACTTAGTAAACTGTATAAAATGTATATTCATATGTGTAATGTATATTTGTGAAAAAATATTATAAATAGATTATTATAAACATATCATGAAATATAATATAATTTATAATAGCTATATTATAAATATAAAACAAAGTGCTGAAAGGTGGTCATTATCACCCAATCTAGAATATTTAGAATATTCAATACAAGATAACACTAATAACATATCATTAATGTGGACCTCGTTTACCAATCTGAGCAAGAAAGTTTTGATTTTTTTATATTGTATGTTGCCATTCATTTTTTTAGCATTAACAATAATAAATAAAATGATAATAATAAATTATCAAAAGCACATGTCCTTGGATAAGCAGAATCCATCTAATTAAAATGGCTACTCTATCAAAAGTATTATGCAGATTCAATGTAATTCCTATGAAGATACCAATGTCATTCTCCATAGATATAGGAAAAATCAATTCTCAAATTCATTTGGAATAATAAGAAACCCAGAATAGTCAAACCACCACTAAGAAAAGAAAATAGGGGAAAAAAATAGAAGCAGAAGGTATTGCAATACCAACCTGAAATTATACTATAAAACTGTAGTAAAAAAATCAGCATGGTATTGGCATCATAACAAGCAGGAAGTCCAAAGGAATAGAATAAAAGACACTGAGAATAGAACCCACAAGTCTTTAACCATCTGATATTTGACAAATGGAGTAAAAAATATAGCTTGGAGGAAAGACAGCCTGTTCAACAAATTGTGCTGGACAAACTGGACAGCCATATGCAAACAATTGAAATTAAAATCTTATCTCTCACCCTGCATCAAAATCAAATTGAAATGAATCAAAGAACTAGGAATGAAAGCAGCAACCATACAAATATTAGAAGAAAAAATCAAGTCTACACTCCACCAAACTCGTGTAGGCACCTTCTTCCTTAACAAATCTCCCATAGCACAAAAATTAAAGCCAAGAATCAACAACTGAGATACCATTAAACTGAAAACCTTCTATTCAGCTAAGGAATTAGTCAAGAGCATCAAGAAAGAACCTACAGAATGGGAGAAAAATCATAGTCTGCTATGCCTTCGATAGAGGGGTAATATGTAGAAGATACAAAGAACTCAAAAAACTTAACACCAAAAACACAAACACTCCAATCAATAAATGAGCTATCAAACTAAACAGAAACTGCTCAACAGAGGAAGTTCAAACTGCCAATATATATAAATGAAAGTGTATTATATCACTAGCAATCAGAGAAATGCAAATGAAACTGTGGAGTTTCTGCCTCACTCCAATCAGAATGGCAAAGATGGATACAAACAATAACAGATTCTGGAGGGATTGTTGGGAGAGAGGAACATTAACACACTGTTTGTGGGACTGAAAACTGGTACAGAAAACTGGTACAGAAAACAGTGTGGAGACTCCTCAAAAATTTAGAGATGGAATCACCATATGACCCAGCTATCCCACTCATAATATTTTCCTAGAACAGCTAGAATGAGTTTATTAGAATGATACAGCTACATCAATGTTTATAGCAGCTCAATTCACAATGGCGAAAATATGGAAACAACCTATGTCCTTCACTGGATGAATGGATCAAAAACTGTGGTGTGTGTATATATGTATACACACACACACACACACACAAAATGGAGTTCTACTCAGTTATTAGAACAATATTATGGCTTTTTCAGGTAAATCGGTGGAAATGGAAAAAAAAAAAATCAAGCTGAGTGAAATAAGCCAAACATATAGACTTAAGGGTCAAATGTTTTCTCTGATATGTTGAAGTTAGAGTAAAACCTAAAATAGGATGAAATTTAGTTTAATCAATAGACCCACCAAATTTGAAGTAACACATAAGCTGTGGGAACTACAGCTACGAAGGGTGGGAGGGGTGGAAGAACTAAGGGAGAGACCAGAAGAAGGAAAAAAGGTGGGGTGATCAATACTGTGGAGTATACTTGACTCAAAGGAGAAGCCAAAATATATTCAAGCAGACATATAGATCTATAAATTTCAATAATTAAAATACATCTATATGGTCTTTTATATCTATAACAAGGGGGGATTACAGAAGAGATAACAAATAAGGGAGTTGGTAAAGGGAGAGAGATCTTGGACAAGGATTGGGTTTAAGCTATTCTGTTATATATGCATGTATGAATACGAAGCAAGGGATCCTTTCAGTATGTAAGAATATGTTGAACCAATAAAAAAAAAGATAATAATTTCAAATGCAAACCTACCTATGGAACATAAGCCCAATCCTCCTTAAAACAGTTGAATTTTCTTAGTTCTAAGGGTAAATACCAAATCCCTTGTATTGGCCTACTTGACCTGCATGATTAAGTCCCTGCTTCCTCTTCGTCTAATTTCTACCATCTGTCTTTTTCCTAGTTCTCTTTCAGTTTATGGAATCTTCTAAGCTTCTACTGTCATAGACCTCTGCATATGCTTTTCCTTCTACCTAGGAAATGCCTTTCACCCCCATCTCTACCTCCACACCCTTTCACCTACGTATCTGTTAGTTCCTGGTTTAGTGACACTGTGCCAAAACTCCCTGTTATTGGTTCTCATTAAATCATTGCCTCTTCTAAGCACTGACTGATCACAGTTGTAATTTTATAATAATTTGTGATTGTTTGACCAATGTCTTCTCCTGACAAGAAACTTCATAAAATCAAACGTTACAACTTTTTATTATCAAATCACCAAGACATGCCACAGTACCTAACATAAATATTCAAAAAATGTTTGTTAAATAAAAAAAAAAGAATGTTTATATTTTCATTTAAGAACTATTAATATTATATGTGTATATTTAGTCATTTGTGGATAAGACAGTATAATGCCTATAATATGCTTCATTAAGGGAGGAATGAAGATAATCATTGTTCATTGCACTGTTATCTTTTGTACTATTTATATCTAATTTTTCATAACAAATATATTATCAAATATGGTAATGCCTTTATTTCAATAAACATCAATCATTGAGACTAAGTGATCAAACTTTTTTTATGAAAAAATTTTACTAAAACTCTCCATGTGTAATACATCAATTTTATTAAATTTGTTTTAAAATTTTTTTTAAATTTATTTTCCCAAAGACTTCTACTATTTTTCATTTTGCTATGTCTTCAAGATTTGCAACATTTCTTTCATTGCAGTATTTCTTCCTAGATTTGTCAAGGTTTTTTAATTTGTGATGCTGGACAGTGAGCCCATGACATTGTGCATAAGCAGGCAATCTACCACTCAACAAAAAAAAGCCAGTTTTTGAAGATCTTTTCTCTCAGATTATATAAACCATATTATATTTCTGGACATTCCATTTTATATAAAACAGTATAATTTTCTATAGAACTTAACTGAAATGATATTGTTCTCCTGAAAATAAATTATCTTTTCTTAAACAGTTTAGAAATGAAAAATATCAAGGAGATAGACATGATTTAAAACTGACCTTTTCCCTAAAATGTGAAAATCTGTAGAAATTATAATTATAATTATAAACTAAAATGCATAAGTGAAAATAGTTTAATGCTACCATCTTGTTTTTATCTTAGGGCATTGCTGTTATAATTTTGGGGTTCATTTTGACAAAATCATACATGTATGGAATTTATTTACTCCATTTCAGTCCTCAGTGACCTCCTTTCCTTCCCTTCTCCTCTCCCACTCTCATTCCTCTATTCTAATGGTTTTCTATCACTCACTTATTCATTTTTGATTCGTGCTTTATAGATACACATAAAAGTGGAATTCACAAAGGCATAGTTTTACATGCACACAGTGTAAGGTTGTTAAATTCAGTCTGCATTTCCTCCCATTTTCCATTGCTCCTCCCTTCCTTTCAATCTCCTTCTACTGCACTGATCATCCCTATATATCTACTACCAGCTTATTCTTCATCTTTTTTCTTCATTTCCATCTTCCGTAGAAAATTTTTCATTATTTTTATTCTAATTGTTTAGTAGATACATTTCCTCTGGATTATGGAAATGTTTTCAGTTAGAAATAACATAATTTCAGTTTTATTTAAAGTTTAATTTTCTTAGAAATATATAAGATCTATATTTATTTTCATGGTTAAATTACTTTTAGTGGTTAAGATTCACAATAGTTAAGTAAGAGTAGCCTCAGCTAATGGTTTCCAATGTAGAATGTATGGGACCCAATATGATTATAAAATCTATATTTATTAGGCAATAGAGATTTGATGTCAAAGGCAAAGCATGCATATTTTATGAAAAATTAATATAATAATTTTACTATAGGTTAGAAATCTATAAGAAAATTTAAATTCTATATTGAGAGAATAAGTAAAAGAAATGGATATTGCCTCCCTTTAAACCTAGCAATTAAGTTAAAATGTCTCTAAAGGAAAAATTGAAGATCTATATATGGTTCTCTTCTCAAAAACAGTCCAATTTTTACACATTTGAAAGGAAGGTGAGATATTTAAATAACGAGTGGTGGTTTAACATTTGTTCTCCCATTACATTATTTTTCTCACTTAAAAAATTTCAGAATTTATATATATATACATATATATATATTAGATTATTTCATTAGAAGCTTGTTTGATTTTTCAACAAATAAATTTCTGAATAAAATAAATGTTTCTACATAATTTTTTGTTAATTAGCCACAATTTAGATTCCTTTTCTCTTACCCATTATAGTGCTTCTATAAAATATACCAATAACCATTAATTTTCTTAAAAACATGTGAAATTGTAGAATGGTAGTGTATATAAAATCATACGTTCTACTTGCAACTTGAATTATTAAGTTTTCAATATGAAACAATATTTAAAATAATTTTAGTGAAGTAGTTCTAAAAAGTATTGGTCTGTAGTACATTACATTCTTTTTTTTTTTTTAAAGAGAGAGGGACAGTGAGAGAGACAGAGAAAGAGAGGAACAACTTTATTGAGTTTTTCACATGGCCTTAGTTGCTCCAACACTCAGTTGTGTGCGTGGTGCTGGGGTTTGAACCCGGGTCCTCGTGCTTGCCAGGCAAGCGCTGAAACCACTGAGCCACCGCTCCAGCCCCCGTACATTACATTCTTAATTACATTCTCAATTCCAAATTAAGTATGCAATGTGTCTGTTAGTAATTTTGTATATATAATATATATATATTTACATATATATATATATATTGTATATATAATATGTCCTTTCATAAATTATGCTACACACATCTTCGAAATGGCAATTTCAGTTTTTGGTCCACATGCCTATTGACTTTTTTCCTATAGAACAATTGTGATTTAGGTCTGTTCTTGAATTGTATTCGCTTTACATTTCACCCCATGTTTTCTCTGGTATAATTTTTAGCTTCATTTATAAATCCAGGATAGGGTTATTAAGTTTCCATTTTATTTTTTTTCTGCCATACTCTTCTCTAGTAGGGAATGAGATGTGAGATCTATGAATAGCATTTTCACATGAACATGCACTTAATTCTGTCTTTTGAGATGCACCATACTGACTTTTCCTTTTTAGGAATTATTTTAACACAGGTCTCTCTTCCTGATAGGCACTGTTTTATCAGTCATCGTATCATGGCCCATGTTATAGCACATGTCACATACAAAGCCAAACCTTCTGGTAAAGTGGGCAGGGTGAATACGTGAGATTACTGATTTAGTCCATTTGCAAAGCATATGGGAAATAACAGGCTCAATAGTCTTGCCTTAGATTGTATAACATTTTCTGAATGCTCTGGGTATAGTGAATGCCTAATTCCTTGCATGTGATAAATCTACAGCAATTTATTCTATCATTTCATGTGCATGTGCAACTTTTTAATTTTTTAAAATTAAATATTTATACCAAAAAGTTAGAAATAAAGCAAAATTGAATAATAAATGAAAAAGTTAAATATTGAATTTCAGTTTTTTTAAGCGAGAGAACAAAACCTGCAAACAGGCATAAACTGAATTGTCTTCTTTAAAGGCCAGGATAAAAGGATCAGTGTTTCAAATAATAATCAAGACTTTTATTTGAATTCTATAATTGCTCTTTGCAGATCTTAAATTATAGGTATAATTTATTGATGGAGCTCTGACATTTAGATGTGCATCTTTGTATGCTGTAATGGAATAAAGAGCAATTTGGAAAGCCTATTATAGCCCATCCCATCTTCCCAGTGCAAAGATAATCAAATTATTTTATTATTAAATATATTTATAAAATGTTTATCTTAGAATTATATACAGTGGAGGTATAAAGCTTATTAATGAGACTATTTGAACTGAAGTATTTATACATTTTTAATATGAAAGCTATTAAGAATTAATAATGTCCTGTATTTAGCTAAAATTGCTTTAAACCTACTAGGTATCTCTGTGTGTGCTCTTGCATTTCTAATGAAATTAACAGATAAACTAACACTAATTTAGAAAGTACAGTAGGTTAATATAGTAACATAAAAATAAAATATAAGTTTTCAGGAAATTTTAATAAAAGTTATTCATTTAATATTAGCGAAAGTTAAGTGTCTGAAGATATATGCCAATAGGACAAAATTATTTATTTTGATATTTTTTATAAATGATCAGATAATCAAAATAAAGTCAGGAGTTTTTGATTTTTAATGCTGGAGTATAGACAATTTTTACTATCTGAATAATTATGTTTTAAAAATAGTTTTTGAAAAGAAGTTCATGAATTTATTGCAACAAACAAAGTCAGTAAGTAACAATTCCAATAAAAGAAAGAAAGAAAGAAAGAAAGAAAGAAAGAAAGAAAGAAAGAAAGAGCGTGCTGGTATGGCAACTTAGGCAGACCTTGGCTCAAAATAAAAGTTAATACAAGGGCTAAAGATGAGGATGTAACTCAGTGGGAGAGCAACCCTGGATTCAATCCCAAATACCAACTTTAAGATTAAAAAAGAAACCAAAAGAAACAAAGTGGGAGGTCAACCCTATTTATAACAAAAGTCTGTATTTACAACTTCTTATAACATATAATTGACTAGCTTTTTATTTTTCTGTCTGAAATACCAGTTGTATTCTTGCTAAATTCTCTGAGACCTCTGAATTTTGTGTTTCAATTTAAATTTTCTAAACTTATTTTAGTTAGTGCTGTAAGAATAGAGCTCTCTGTGTTGCCCACTGCTTAATTTCCTTGTGTTACAGATGAGGAACCATTGTTAGAGGTCACAGCAGGCAGTTGTGTGCTTTTAATGATTGAGTTTTAATGACTGAGTGCTTAAATATGTGTTACATTAAATAATTGAAGGTGGTCAGATGTCCACTTGCAAGTTAAATAATTTAAAATTTAAAAACAAACAAACCTGTAAAAAGAGAAATTAACCTTACATGGTACTGACACAGGTGTGTGTGTTTGTGTGTGTGTGTGTGTGTGTGTGTGTGTGTGTGTGTGTGTGTGTTTTCCATCAGGAGGTTATTACTTAGGCCTAAAAAATATGTCAAATAATCCTTTTAAAGATTTTACGTATTCTTGTATTATTGTGGCTCCACTAGAAATCCTTTAACCATAATGGTTCTGCATTTTACATCTTATTTTATGGAGACCTATTTCTGGTTCCTAAAAGTTTTGAAGGTTATGTTAGTTCGTTAATGCTTTTAATGTTCCTCACTATATTGGTGTTTCAATTTTTACTATCTTGTTCGCATCAGGTTTTCACAGCTTGGGGTTTACCTTGAATCATAAAAGTTTGATATTGTGACCTAAACTGTAATGATGTAGAACGTTGTGTGGTTCTACAGGCACAGTGGGATAAACAGGGATTTGTGTACTTTTAATGAACATATAGTGGATTTCTAATGACTACAAGATACAGAGGCCTGTTAGGAGTGTAAAACATGAATTTCTGAAACACATCACATAAATAAGATGATCCGGAAGTGTTATATATCTCTATTTAAAAACAAAAATCCCACTGAGATTTCTCAATATGCTCCTAGATAATGGCCATAAATAAGCCTATATTCTAGGCAGAATAGTTAACTTTTATTTTTTCAGATACAATGTTACAATAGAGACCTGAAACAACATGAAAGACTAAGCACAGACAATGGAATAGGATTATCTTTTACAAGAAAATACCATTAAAAAGTCATATTAAATATGTGCAGATACTATTTTTACTAAATATAAATATATAATTTTACTACAATTAAATAATAATAGTAGAAATGAGATGTGAAAGTTCGGGTCCAATTTATCTTTTGATATTCATTATGTCGGCTTGCTATAGTTGACTGAGACACTTGAGGAAGATTTGCTTTAATCTAAAAAGACTGAAATGATTTAAATCTCAAAATTGTTCACAATTTTCTGAAACACCAGGTAGAGAAAGATTTTGGACTAATCTTGTTTCAGCTTAGAAGAACACTATGGTGGTAGAAAATGTCCACAAGGCTTATAGGGGGTGCCTTTGCTGTCATGATTACCATGTTTTGCATCCCCATTCTTCAAATTTGTCAATAAAACAAATCAGAGTCAAAGTGGATGTGTATGTCTCTCTAAAGCCAAACTTGACATTTCAAAGACAGGTATACATAACAATCTGATTATGTTCTGAAAAGCATATCATTAGGCAATGACATCATTTTGTGGGCACATCAAATGTACCTACATGTAGAGGCTTAGGTCTACTGCACATCTAAGCTATTGCTCTTGGGTTATAAACCTGCACAGCAAGCACATTACTGCACTTAGCACTGCAGGCAAGCGCAACACAGTGGTATTTGTGTAGCTACTCATTACTAAACATAGATAAGGTACAGTAAAAATATGGTAAAAAAGGTAAAAAATGATGCACCTGTACAGGGCATGAACCGTGAATGGACTTGCAGGACTAGAAGTTGTACTGGGTGAGTCAGTGAGTGAGTGGAAAGTGAATGTGAGGCCCTGCATTAGTGTGCCCCACTGTAGACTCTGTAAACACTGTGCACTTAGGTTACACTAAATTTTTTAAAATTTCCCTTGATAGGTAAATATTAACCTTAGCTTACTAGAAATTACTTTACAAATGTTTTAATATTTTTAAGTTCTTGGCCTTTTTTGTAAATCATTTAGCTTAATAACATGTTTTACAGCTATACAAAATTATTTTTTCTTTATCTTTTTTTTTCAAGAGAGAAGGAGAGTAAGAGAGAGAGAGAATCAATTTTTATTGAGTTTTTCACACGGCCTTCATTGCTCTGACACTTAGTTGTGTTTGTGGGTGCTGGGGTTTGAACCTATGTACCGGCGCATGCCTGGCAAGTGCTGTAACCGCCGAGCCACTGCTCCAGCCCCTTTTCTTTATATCTTTATAAATTTTTTTTCTATTTTTGTTGGGGATTCCCCCAACATGAGGTCCAGCTGGCTTGTAAGCGAATTGGTGGTAAACAACTCTGACCCAGCTGGCTTGTATCTTCCTTAGTGAGGTAATGCCTGACCGCATGACTAAGCTATTTGGTCACTCATTTGTTACAATTGTCTAAACGTGTTTACACTGTAACCCTATTGGCTATTGTAATGGCTAAATAGAGTAGCGACTAGTCAGGTAGAAGAAGCAGCCCTGTCCAGAAGCAAGCAAGCGAGCAAGGAAGCAGCCCTGTCCTGAAGGAAGCAGCCAGAGAAGAAGCAACCCGCCCTGTCCTGAAGCAGAAGCATGGAAGCAAGCCCTGTCCTGAAAGAAGCAGCAGCAGCAGCAGCAGCAGCAGCAGCAGCAGCAGCAGCAGCAGAGACGGCGGAGAGATCAGCAGCGATAGAAGATGCAGGCAGTAAGAGTCTCGGCTGCAGAAATAAGGACTCTGGTATGGCAATAGAAACAAGGACTCTGAATGTGAATAGCCTTGACTCTAAATGTAATGCCTTAAGGGCCTAGACTCTAATAAGAGAGGGAAGGTGGGAAGCGCCTGGAGGCCTTTAGCCGCTGTAAAGGGAGAAATAAAGTGCTTGAAGAACTTAAGAGCAAATGGGTCTAGTTGAATGCTTTGTCCGGTCCCTGCCGGCCGGGACCGGACATATTTTTAAATTTGAAAATTTTCTATTTATAATTCATTTTTACTTTTTAAATGTTTTTGTTAAAAACAAAAACACAAATGAATGCATTAGCCTGGACCTACTCAGGATCTGGATCATCAATGTCACTTATTTCATTTCTATACCTTGTCCCAGGTCTTCGCAGGTCTTCCAGGCAATAATGCATATTGAATTGTCATCTCCCAGGACAACAGTGCCTATTTTCTGTAAAACCTTCTGAAGAACCTGCCTAAGCCTGACCACCTTAGATTTTAGATTAGGTAAATTAAGTTTACTGGGCATAGTGGCACAAGTCTGTAATACCAGGAAGTCAAGCAGGTTGAGGTAAGAGGCTCAAGAGTTCAAAGCAATTTATTGAAGCCCTAAGCAACTTAGGGAGTTTCTGATTCAAAATAAAAAATAAAATGGGGCACAGATGTGGCTCAGTGGCTAAATGCCCCTATGTTCAATCCCTAGTACCCAACAAAAACAACAACAACAAAATAATTCATTATCATTGTTCTCATGGAACTGAGAAAAATAAAGATTAGTTTGTCATTTGTCACTCACATTTTGTGTCTAGTTTCAGTTGGAATGGGATGTGCCATCTTGACTTGCTATACTTTTATAGTGAGAAAATGTTATTGATATGAAACTTTTCATATAATGGATAATTTAAAT
The DNA here is from genome assembly GCA_004027875.1 of Aplodontia rufa. Classification (NCBI taxonomy): domain Eukaryota; kingdom Metazoa; phylum Chordata; class Mammalia; order Rodentia; family Aplodontiidae; genus Aplodontia; species Aplodontia rufa. The sequence goes on from PVKS010015889.1 coordinate 22,668, forward strand.
ATTTCTGATAAAGCTTTTGTAAGCAAATTTATTTTTATTTACATAATTTATCATGAATCCCTATAAAATATAAGTCCATATAAAATGAAATTATGTACTTTACATATATCTGAATTTATATTGGCTATAGGTACATATAAATAAACTCAAGACAAGTATCAGAAAAAATTCAGATTTGGTTATATATAGATGAGCTAGATGATTATTTAATTTGGAATTTATTTATTAATAGCATTTATGAGAACAATGAATATAAATACTTTTACAAATTCAATATAAAGGAAATAAAGTGGTATCTAATATAGATCCACATTTCTACTAAATAAGGTACACTGAGTGGTTTTTAACTTGCTGTGAAAAATACCCTTTATGGTCATGTCTATGGCTTCTTCTATATTGGATAATGCTTTTATTTTTTGCCTCTTTGTCTGGCTCTTGTAACTAATTACTTGAACTAACTGAATTTATGTGGAAATTTTTCATGTTCAGGGTTTTCATACACTGACTCTTATAGGAAAATGTGCTCTTTTCCAGCATGCTGTCTGGAATTCTTGCTGATACTGGTTAATGACTACAGCCTCATGATGCTGAGCCTTCTGGCTCTCTCTAGCCTGACTGTGCAGTGTCTATGTTCTGTATGTTGAACAATGAGAAAACCATTACATTACTCAATAAGTAGAAAGTTACCCTCTGCCTGCAGTCATACATATCCAAAAAACCATCTGTAATGGGCAGCATCATTAAATATTTCCAAAGAAACATCCACCCAAGGCATTTCTCTGCTAAGCATGTATGTTCCATATTTAACTGAAAGTCTTTGAAAATAAAAATCATAGATATTTACTTGAACATTTCATCCACTTACATGTATACATTAAGTGAAATTGTGGGGTTTTCTTGATGTTATATCACTTTCAATTAGTATTTTGGTATATCTAGGCTTTCAGAAATTAATTAATATGTGTCATCCAATATAATTATATCAATAATCTAGAAAATGGTATAAATTTATCTTTTCATTCTCAGTTAAAATGAATCAAACTTTCTTTACTGTGAATATTTCCACATGTTTTTGACCAGCAATAATTTGAAGCACTACAATTTAAGCATGTCTTTATAGACAATATCCCAGAGCATCATAAAAAGTAGAACATTATAAAATATAAAGTAATATTTTACAGTATTGGATTGAAAGCATTTTCCTAATTTTCCATATACATATAAATAATTTTCAAGAACAGTTTGTTGTGGTAACTTTCAGAATTGTATCACTTCTCAAAAATAACAACAAAAGGGCTGGAGCAGTGGCTCAGTGGTTTCGGCGCTTGCCTGGTAAGCACGAGGACCTGGGTTCAAACCCCAGCACCATGTACACAACTAAGTGTTGGAGAAACTAAGGCCATGTGAAAAACTAAATAAAGTTGTTTCTCTCTTTCTCTCACTGTCCCTCTCTCTTTAAAAAAAAAAAATAACAACAAAAGCCTCCCAGCAATTCAGTGGTTCTTTTAAAATAAAAAGGCACTCAATGTCTTGAACTCTTGTAACACTTTTTAATGGGTAAGTATATTGTTAAGTTCTGTTTTTATAAAACTTTTATCAAATAACCTGTTCTCTAAATGTTTGACATAATATTTGAATATGCATTTCACATTTGGAAACTTAGAGACTCCATTTCCAATATTGTTTTCTGCTTAATATTATGAGGGGAATAGGGCCCAACAATCCTCCTCCACCCACAAACTCCCTGACCTTTTGGTACTCTCAGGACAGTGAAAGTTAGGAAGAGGAAGAAATAAGACTTCCCTTATTGAAATAATTTATTATTATTATTATTATTATTATTATTATTATTTAGCAGTGTCTCACCAACAAGAGTGAAGAACAACTGGGTCCAGGACATTGTCAATTCTAACACTCTCAGCTCAGAGTGTCAGTGCTGGTTTCAGCAACATACACAAGGTGTTTCTGTGTGTGTGTGTGTATGTGTGTGTGGGGTCACAGAGCAGTAGGAAGTCTATTCTCAGAGGTTCAATCAGTGGTCATATGGTCTTTGCTACCTTGGTACATTAGCACTGCATGTGGTACACCTAGAAAGTAGAAAAAAGATTCTGGGGTTGGAAAATAGCACCTCCTTTCTTCCCCAAAACTGAGGAGTGTATGTTTCCTGCTATTACTAATCTTTGGGTTACACCATTTTTCTTTTTTCTCCTTTAGGTATCTCAATACATTTTCCATTTGTTCCCTGCACATTCCCATTTCTTTAAATAGCTAGAAAAATTTCTGTGTTGTTGATTGAATGCAATGTGTGAAACAATGAAAGGACTCAGTAGAGATTTATGTTTTTTCTTTTTCTTGTTTAACAGAGAGAGGGATACAGAGAAAGAAAGAGAGAGAGAGAGAGAAAGAATAATTTTATTTAGTTTTTTATTGATCCAACACTTCATTGTGTATGTCATCCTGGGGTTTGAACCTGCATCCTCTTGGATGCCAGACAAGTGCTGTAACCACTGAACCACCACTCCAGCCCCTACTGGAGATTTCTTAATAACACATGCCTCACAGAATGGTGAATGTAGTCACTGCTATTCTAATAATTATACTATATTATATCATCCCTAAAGAAAAGGTGACACAAAAGGATCCTGAATGCCTATTTTCTTTTACCCAAAAAACCTATCCAATTTAAGATAAAAATGGGAGCAAATATGGACCAGAACGACCACAAAATATTGTCTTGAAGGACACTAACTTTATCATGTTTACACAGGGCATTAAGGAAACTTAGTTTCACCTGTTGAAAGCTACTTGCTAGCATGTGCACCAGAACTGTTGTTCCTTGGCATGCTGGTCACACAGCAAGCTGATGCTGATGAATTCACTGCTTATGTCACTTATATATATAAAATCCCTCTGTATGAACGAGGATGGGTATGAAAATGATATGCATCATTCATCCAGCTAGCCCCCACTGGACAAAACAGCATGAGGGAGAAGAGTCAATTCTTGGCAAGGCACCTTGAGGGACAGCGGTGCTATATATAAATTCAGTCCACAGCCACCAAGTTCTTCTTGGAATAGTCACTGATTAAGTTTTCCCCCAATAAATCATGTGTCTCCAATGCTGTCTCTGGGTACTTTCTTTGACTTTCCTGCAACCTACTCCACTGTGTTTGCACCTCTGGCCTTTGGACATGACATATCTACTCATAAACTATATCACATGGTTATGAATAAAGTATTCGCTTTGAGAGGCCCAGATGTTTTCAAGAAGATAGTATCTTGTAGAAGATTTAAAATTTGATTTAATTTGGTTTTCTTTAGTCTAAAGTCATTTGGTGAAAATTACAAAGTGGGATCTAAAATCATGTTAAGTTTTAAAAATCTATCCATTTCTATAGACATAAAAGTTTAATCATATCAATGTTAATCCTTAAATATATTAACTAGAAAATTATAAAATATATTAAATATAATATACCTTAAATATATTAAGAGTATTTTAATTATAAAATAGCACATGTTCATTGCAAATTTAATATACATTTTAAAATACTAAGTGTCTAAAATGGAACCACTGATCTTTAGACCCATAGTTTGGCAAGTGCCACCATGAAATCTGAAGATTTGTTGTGTATTAAAGTTTAACACAGAATTAAGATGTGGATAAAAGATGAAATCTCCAAAATGAAATGTTTTGATCATTACAAAGAATATAGCTATAGATCAAATAGACTTATTTATTACATCCAGAAAATAAAAGACAAAAGGAAGAATTAGTTATACAAATGTTCCACATACCTCTTGTCATAGATCTATTTTAGGAAAATATGCTGTCATTTAGGTTTACTCTTAGCAGTTGTGATATTAGTCAGCTCTTTTAGACTGTCATCACTGATTTCAACTCAGACTTTGAAAAACTCTAGCCGCCAGACTTGAGTTTTTATTGAGCCTCACTGTAAATAATTGTGGTGTTGTTTATATTATAATTTTATTCTGATATTTATCTTATTAGCTGACAGAAAGCACAATATTTTATAAATATATGGATCACTGTCAATCATTTTTTAATTTCTTCAAAAATCATCATACTCTACAAAAACAGACCTAAACTAATTATATAAATTAAGGAAGACTTAAAAGAGACTTCATCTATAGAGTCTGGCTATGGAACATGATTATGTTTCAAATATTCAACACTATTTTCAAGAATATATAGGTAAAAATTGACATGGTGATTTTAAAATATCTTTATTTTAGGATAGTGAGGTGAGGGGAGAGGGTCCATTATTTTATTACATTAAATGAGAGTTTTAATCCTTATATGAAACATTTAATTTTGATGTCTGCTCTTGACAGTCATTACTTATGTGGGGATTAGGGGGAGAACAAATATTTAGAAATGTGTTCCATCCCAGATTTAATGTCAACTCTAATATCACATTTAATCACTTTCTACTGTCTATCCATCTATCAAAGCTGATAAAAGGAACACATACAACTCCCATACATATAGACATATGCATATATGTAGACATAAAAATGCACAATTATGTAAAGATATTAGTAAAATTCCACAAGATGACATCTTCAGTCACAAATATTAAATAAAATTTAAAAACATGGAATTTTGATGCTACTCAAAATTTCTGCTAGTAAAATTTTTGTCTCTAATCTAGTTTACTGCTATCATTCTCTACAATTAAATTGTTCCCTCATGGTGCATTTGCCACATGATATCTAAAGACATTTACAGCCATATTATTTCACTATTTAGAGCTCTGAGATAATACATTTCTAATTTTTAAATCCACTAAATCTGGGATAATTTTTATCAGACAATGATAATGATTAATGATTGATAAAATAAGCATTATAATTTAATTTACCATACTGTTATTCTTGACAATATTAACTTTTAGCCATTTTTATGTTTGTTAAATTTCTATTTGTTCACTCCAATCTTGAAATAGTATTAGTCTATTGGTGTATTTCTATTTTTAATAAAATACCATAATGAAATTTTTTGCATTTTGCCTTTCAGTAATAATTCAAAAGTTTTTTCTTTATAAGGAAGAATAAGTATTCTCTTTCACATCCATTGTTACCAGTCTGTCAGTTAAGAATTGATATATTAATATATTTGGCTATAAACTGGCTTTTCTTTGTGGAAATGCTATGAGGATTTTGAAGAATGTATATTTAATTCTTAAATAAAAATTGTCCCACATTTAATTGTTTAGTTTATCTTCCTACAAGATATCTATCTTAATTTGGTTTTCAAAAAAATCTGCTTTGATATCTTTGGAAGGTTTTATAAATTTAATTATCATAACTAGATCATAAGCACCAAAAATCAAAGGATTAGAATGATTTTATGATCTACACATTGATATTCTTTTGTTTGAAAACAAAATGAAAGCAATTCAATATGATAATTTATGAACGCATAAAAATGGTATTAAATGAATCATATATTTCCCTGTAGTCTAAGGAAGTCTAGCTAATTCAAATAAACAAAAAGAATACTCAGGCTTGATACTAGAAATAGATAAATCAGAAATTCATTTGTATTATGTTCTAATATACTGTAGTTGCACAAAGTTTAAATGAACAGATCTTTTTTAAAAAAGGATTGACTGATATAATAGAACATTTATCCAAATAAAATGACCTTGTATATGTTACAGAAATGAGAAAGTGGGAGGACTGAAAGCTTATTTTGTGACTATGAAGTCACATCAATTGGGGAATTATTTTCTAATATCATAATCAGCCTTTGTGATTTAGTCTCTCAATGTGTGGGCTAGCATACATCTTTGGCTATGCATATGAGAAAGAGCTATTTTGATTTGAAATGCTTAGAACAATTGAGCCAGATGTTTTATCAGCTCAATGGGGAAGGTTGAATTGAGGAGTATTGAATTGTCTCAGATGTGGTGAGACCTTGGTGCCTTTGTTTGGGAAGAATGATAGGATTTCTGTATTATTCTGTAATTATTGAACACACTCATTCTTATTGCATGACACTGAAAGATGAATAGTTCAGAGGGTATTGGTCATATAAATGGTGTACGTTAGAAAATTTGATAAACATTTCTTTAGACATGTGCTGTGTTTAATACATGAAGTACATGCACTATCTAGCAATGTTAAGAATAAAGAATTAGGTGTCAGGTATAAGAAAACCTTTGATTATAGTAATATGAACTTAATTAGTTGGTAATGCAATTCATCATTTATCAGGTAATTAGAGAACATGATAAAAACTACATTAAAAACAGAGCCTTTAAAAATGGTACATTCACATTTAAATAAGAAATTACTGGTTTATTAGGAAAATAAGGAGAAAATACATTTACTTCAAATCATACAGTACAGAGCTTATCAATAATTACTTGCTTTTATGCTAGTCAGAAGCAATCACATTTTAGTTGGGTCAATTCTACATGAATCACAAATAGTATGTTTCATTGGACTCAATTTATAAAAGTTTTATTAGATTTTTCTCTGTGCTTATTTATCCTATTTTCATATTCTTTAAAGTTGGAATTCCCACTGTCCTTCAGAAGTCTTTGAGTATGTCAAAGACATTATTTTTTTTCTGTTGAAATTCTTTACTAATTTCCATGGATGTCTACATGAAAGACATAAAGCAGGGAGACTGAATGAAATAAAGAATTCTACAGCACAATAAATCTGTACTCACAGTTCAAGGAAATATCCTCCTAGCAAAGATGAAAGACAGCATACATATCCAGGGCAAGAATGACAACAAATATAACTAAAAATATTACTAGGGCCAATACTTATAACTCCATTTGAATAAATACACTCTTCCTTCAGTCTTAAATTGTAGTAAGAGTAAAGCCATTTAAATACTATATTTAATTATAGGAAGAAATATGAGTGTAGAAAAGTATTTTCAAAAATAAAGGAACACCAACAGAACAGATCTGTGTGCCTTGGCTCTTCACACAGCCGTGGAATGTGACACAGGATTAGCATTTGCTATCCCTCCACCCAGCAACAGAGAATCACTCAGACACAGTGACTCAGGGTCCTCAACAAAGAGGTAGAACAAATTCACAACTAGGCTTTCTGAACCTCTGCCCAATGACAGAAGTAACCCAAGAAGAGAGTCTGTAGGCCTTCCAAGCAATGGCAGAAGAGAGATCAGGCTTCAGGTCTCAAAACTATCAAATGGTTAAGAGCCACCCAAATCCTGTGATATTTTATCCCACAAATGGGTATATCCATTTAAATCAATTCACATCAAAATGCAGCAAGGAAGCTGGGGCTGTAGCTCTTTATACCATGCTTGCCTAGCATGCATGAGGCCCTGGGTTTGATCTCCATAATACTAAAAAAAAATAAATAAATAAAAAGTAAAAACAAAACAAAAAAAAACAAACAAAAAATAAAAAACCTCAGCAATGTCTTTTGTAGATACAGGAATAATTCTAATGCAGTGCATAAATGATAAATATAGTGGGAGGAATCACTCCTTTCAATAATAAATCTTACCACATGCATAGCTACTGGAATTAACACAGGATGGGATTGATGAAGAGCTAAACACAAATATAAATAAAACAATAAAGATCCCAGAAAGAAAATCAAATATGTACAACTAATATTTGAACAAAGATACAAAAGTAATTCTGTGGAAGTAGTATAGTTTTTTCCATGAATGTTCCAGAGTAATTGAACATCTATAGTCATAATGTCAATGATATAGAATATGAACAACAATAAATGTTGACAAAGAGGTGGGGGAAAGGGTATACTTATACATTATTGATGGGACTAGAAATTGGTATAACCACTCTAGAAAGCAGTATGGAGATTCCTCCAAAAACTAGGAATGGAACCACAGTTTGACCAACTCTTCCATTTCTAGGGTATATATCGAAAGAATTTCAAATCAGCATACTACAGCAATGCAACCACATCAATGTTTATTGCAGCACAATGCATAATACCTAAGCTATGGAGCTAACCAAGATGCCCTTTAACAGAGTAATGGACACAGAAAATGTGATATATATATATGTATATATACACAATGAAGTATTATTCAGCCATAAAGAATGACTTTATGGTATTTGCCAGCAAATGAATGGAAATGGAGACTATCATGCTAAATAAGCCATTCTTAATAAGTCACAGGTCGAATATTTTCTCTGATATGTAGAGGCTAATCCAAAATCAGAAAAAAATTCAGAGGAATGGACAAAAATGAATGAAAGGCAGGGAGGAAGAATGGGATATGGAAAGTTAAAGAACTGAGTCAGTTCTAACTTCCTATGTACATATGTAAATATATCACAGTAAATCTCACCATCATGTACATCACCAAGACACTAATTTTGAAAAATCTATTAATAAATAACAGAATGATCAGTAGAGTAGAAAGAAATGAACAGAGGGTGGAAGGAAGGGAGGGAAGGGGAAAAATTGGGGTCTGAATTAGAAAAAGTTATATTCCAAGTATTTATAATTATGTCATTGTATATTCTACTTTTTAAAAAATAACCAATGAAATGCACATTAAAATATGTATTTATTTATATATATATTCAAACTCATATAAATATATCTTATCAATAAAGCTTTAATTAATTTGATAAATACTTCCCACATTTCTGAATTATACAGATTTTCA
>PVKS010015889.1:31432-45140 GCA_004027875.1 Aplodontia rufa
TCAGTTTCTTGATTTTTAAATTGGATTTTGATATTTCTCATCTGGTAAAGAGTTAAGCTAAGGTATTATTAGCATTATGTTCAAAACACATAATGGACTGAATAAATAGTAGTTATTTTATTAGGTGTATATACTTATTTGTTGTGCTTTACAAACTGCGATTTAATCCCTCTAGAATTAATTTAAATGCAAATGTTGCATCCAGATCTTACCAGTTGCATAGAGAAAAAAAAGTTACAGCTTTGAAATAATGACAAATACTCTATTAACTTTAATTGTTATTTTCTAGGAAGCATGCAAGAGAGTGTGACAAGAACACCACCATAGGCAAGGTCTATTAGCCAACTAGACCAATAAAAATTATACCTCTTGTCAAAATTGGAAGGGCCAGTAATCATTAATAAGCCTAATAAAGAATTACAGTATTAATTAAAAAGTTCATTTTTTATTCACTAGCGAACCTTGGGCTAATTCCAGAAGTCACAGGCAGGAAATGGAAACATCGCCAATGTAATCTCCCTGCCTGCCGTATGCATAATAAGAATAGAGTTGACTCTCCAGTCAAGAAATCAATTATTAAACAGTGCAAACATTATTTTAATTTAGAGGAAACTTGTTTCTAAAAGTTTGTACTGCTGTAGTCAAATTGATTCTTTCCTTCTCAGTAATTTCCATGATCATGAAATCTAACCTATCTCTCCATTCATAGAAAGATTTCTACTTGGGTGAAAGGTTTGAAAGCATGTAACACAATAACTCATATTTCCATATGTGCCTTTGACTTAGATATGACTGTAGGTATTAACTTTAAGTTTACCTATTTAGCTCAGATTAACAATTTGGAAAAAATCTATAAACTAATAATTAAAACAGACTTGTTTTTGTAAGTAAATTGAGCTCATTAATATTTTACTGTGTAACTATCTTCCCCTGAATAATATTGAATTAAAATTTTAAAATTAGGAAATAAATTTACATATTTTTGTTTTTAAAAAGCAATTTATAGAAAGTAACATTAGTGAGGAAGGGTAAAGATTCACCTAACAGGATCTGCCAACATTGTTGCAACATCACATGATAAAGATAGATTGACTGCTGTCACTTTTGAGAAGGGTGGCTTCATAAGATCAGTGCCTCCAGCTGAGACTGCTCAAGCAAGCAGCTTTCTATTACTTTACAAGCTAAATCTTCTTACCATAACCTCTCTTGTACTATTTCAAATTCTCTGGGAAAGCTACCACACTTAAGAATTATTCTCCCTTCTAAATTCTTTCTCTTGTTTTTTTCAGCTCTTATATTACAATCATTTTAAAATCTTTAATGATATAATTAATGAGTAATAGACACTTGATAGGGGCAAGCTCTAATTTCCAAGGTACCAAATTCTTATTACATATGAGACTGAATATATCTTTTATTATAAAATGTGCTCAGCAATATATGACAATAAGATTAATTGATGGTTAAAATATGTCCCAGTTTAATAATGTAAAAATTGACATTTTTTGAGAGCTCATTGTGCACTGAAGCAGTATCCAGCTATAAATTGGTCTCCTCAGCCACAATTAATTTTGAAAAAACTAACACACTTATGAAATGCATTTTGCCTACTATAATATACTTAACTAGTATTTTTATTCCAAGTAGTCTTTTTCCAGAGTTGTGCTCTGAATCTTCAGACATTATTCTTTGTCTTACCATTTAGGATGCATATCACTATTTTATTACAGACCACTAAAAGATTAACATTTTCTGTAAATTCTCTCTGTTCTTAAAACCAAATCATAATAATATAAGATTTTCCTGGATAAACACCTTTGCAATTTGGATATCAGCTCATATGCACAATGACATTAAACAGTTTAAGAATTACTTTTCAGCAATGTTATATAAATCATAAAATATATATTATTGTACTTTTCTTCCAATTACAACATATTATGGAAAAATCAAATTTTAATACAGTTAAAATATGGTAGTATGTATTTAGATCTGAAGAAAATGAATTGCAAAATATTTTCCCTAAAATATTTAATAAGGTTATTCTTTCTAAAAAGGAAAAATTTAGCAAGGTACAGTGGTGCTGGCATGCAATCCCAGATAACTGGGAGTGTGAGCCAGGATGATCACAAATCCAAGACTGGCCTTGGCAACAAGGGAAACACTGTCTTGAAATTAAGAAACAAAAATAGAAAATAATGGAAATATAGTTCATTGGTAAAGCACCTCTAAGGTCAATCCCCTGTACTAAAAAAAGTGGAAAGATAAATTTAATTTGCCAATGCTTTAAGAATGAATTAAGTTTTATGACACTATTCTGTTATTCTCTTGACTGGGAATGCTAGCTGTCAACTGTAAGGTGGAAAGACATTAAAGTCTATACCAATCATTAAAAACTGTCATTTTGTCTACTGAAGTATGTAAACCTTCTGCCAACCCAGTTTATCTCAGTGCAAAGTTTTTGCAATTTCCATTGCAGAACAATAAATTACTGAAATGCTATATGTGTTCTCTAAATCACTGTCTTTGGTGTTAACAGCTATAACTACATGTTTGCACATCACTGGTTTCTTTGGAAGTTGGCAGGAACTCACCAAGTTACTTGTTATGGAAGGATTTAATTTTGGAACAAGTCCAAATCAACAAACATTTTCTTGTTGATATTTTCAGAAATACCACAGAATAAAATCATCTTTTATAACATATTAGATAGAAAATGCATACATATAATGTAGAAATCAGTAATACACGTTAATATTTGTTTGTTATATATATATAACATTTTTTAAAAGTGATCTCAAAATGAAAATGGAAGGTAAAAATGGAAAATTTTTATTTCCGTCATTTTTCTTCCTTTCTTCCACATTTTACCTTAGTAGTTACATATGCTTTGTAATTCTTGGATTGTTAGGAAAGAAAAATAAAGTCATGAAGTTTCTTGACTTGATGTTGGTTTATCAATTAAAGAAAATGATTGCACTATTTCTTTGCTTTGAGAAAAGTAATAAAATACTATTAGAGAAAAATCTCCTATCTGTTTTTGCAGGCCTATAGATGGAAACATCTGTTTTTGTTTGCTGAATTAAACATGACTTGCACACAACAGAGGAAGAAAAATGGGTCCTGTAGGTGTGCGAGGGTGCAGCTGCCCTGCGGTGATCTACTCACCATTAGCAGCTATTGGCCTGTGTCCACTGGTTGAGGGCAGCGTTCTTCCCTAAAGCACAAGTGGAAAACATAACTCAGTTATTTTTTTGTAAGGAGATTAAGAAGCTAACTTTGCCTTTCAATTTAGTATTTTCTTAAACATACTTGCATAATACAAAATCACTCATTCCAAGCAATTTTTATCCCTTTATTCTTGTGGCAACACAAAAATATTATTCCAGGTGATTTTTTTTTTTTAAAGAAAGAGAGAGAACAAATTTTATTTATTTTTTCATTTGGCCTTTGTTTCTCCAACACTTAGTTATGTATCTGGTGCTGGGGTTCCAATCCAGGTCTTCATGCCTGCCAGTTAAGGGTGCAAACCACCAAGCCACCTCTCAAGCTCCCCCTGGTGATATTTTTTTAAAGAGGGTCTCAATGTGGTTGTGACTGTGAATATCAGTTCCTCCGAAATTATTCAAAATTTAAGTCCAGATAAATGCTGATGTGAATAAATCTTTAGGCGTTTTTCTTTATTCCTTTGAATAAAAGTTGCTGTTCAGGTTTCTTTATCAATTTCAAACTAATTATAATAATTTTTAAATGTAGGAAAACATGTATTTTATATCAAGAGGAAATAAATAAACAACTGTTAATATTCTTAATTTAAAATAATTTCCAACTTAGAATCTCTTTGTTTCCTTGTAGACATAAATTCTCCCTTAAGAATTATTGTTTTCAAAATACTAGGTCTGATACGAGGCTCCATCATCAACAAGCTACATGTCCAAATAACACATATCTAGAATATGTTCAAAAATGTCATAGACACTGAAGTTTTGATTTAATTTTCAACTGAGGATTAGACAGCAAGAAAATGAGCAATGATGAGTACAATTACATTTTAAGTTTATAGAATTAAAAATTGCTAACTTTGAATTTGCCTTGGCTATATTTTTATTAAAAGGCAAGAATGAACTATAGCAAGGCCAATTTGTTCCAGTCTTTGTAGTGAAATAAAAAAATGCAATAAGCTATATTAGATGTTAACTTGAAATGATTAATTGGCCTCATTTTATATTTCCTACTTTCCCATATGATGTTAACTTGCATTGATACTCTTATTCTCATATTCTCTAAAGCAACTTGAACCTTTTGAGTAGTAGTCAAAATACTAAGCTTCCACTTGTTAAAAGGGAATGATCCAGAATCTGAATATCTGCTAGTATTTTTTTTCTTTAGAAATAATCTACCAGATGCAGTGATTGATTTCACTCAGATGCTTCCATCTTGGTCTTTGTTTTTGTCAACTTTTTCACCATTGTGACTAAAACACCTGACAAAAACAACCTAGAGGAGGAAACACTTATTTGGGCTTATGGTTTGAGATCTTTCAGTCCATAGACAGCAGGGCTCCATTGCTCTGGATTCAAGTTGAGGCAGACAAAATGGAGGAAGGGCCTAGCAGAGCAAAGGCATTTGGCTCACGGTAGCATTAGGAAACAGAATGAGGTGGATGAGGTGAAGGTAAGAGGAACCCTTCCAGGGCAGTCCCCAGTGAACCACCTCTTCCAGCTTCATCCTGCCTATAGTAACCACCCAGTCATTTTAGCTAGGATGGACTGATTAGATTACAGTCATCAAAGTCCAATCATTTCACCTCGAATGTTTCTGCATTTGTACAGGTTTGTGAAGGACTCTAATATCTAAAACGTAAGTCTTCCTATTCATAAACTATTATTATTATTAATCATATTATTTAAAGGCCAACAAAGACTTCTCAGCACCAGACATATCTAAATAGGAAGAAATTGTCATTATCTGCAAAAATATTAATGAATGAATGTCTTTTCTGATTAAGATTTGTATTAATGTATGGAAATGAAGAAGAGGATAATGAACCTTAAATGTGAGCAAAGTAACATTTCGGCAGTTTGAAAAAGAACATGTAACAAAACCTGACAGTATGTCCTCTAAAGTGTCTTCAGCATGAGAGAGAATAAAAAAGGTTATTTTGTTCCTTATCATTATCCATTGTGTGTCTGTGCAAGTCTAAGACCTTACTCACACGACATGTTCTATTACATGCGTATGTCACTGGCCATCACTCACAGTTCATATGCAATTTACCTCAGTGCAAAAGCACACCTGGAAGAATAAATAGTAGCAGTTCAAGTTTTGCATATCAGTGCTGGAATATTGGGAAGTACTCTAGCCCCCACAAAAAGTATATAACTCTCAGGTATATCTCATTCAATTTAAACTATGCCTAAACTTAGAGATAAGTAGAGTGTTACGTGACAGTACCAGCAGATGAGAACCTAGAGACTTTAATGTCATGCACTAGTGTATCTTCGAAAGCCAACTTTGCTGATGTCAACCTAATTATCTTTTTATTCATAAGGGTATAATAATAATAAAACAAACACTAATTAATCCAGGATGCACTACATTTCAGATATCAAGAAAGCTATTACACATTATCTCTTTCAATTTATGAAAATGGTATTCTTCTTGTACAGAATAATGTAAAAGGAAATTATGATTTTGAGAGATTACATCATTTGCCAAATTAGCTAGTAATTGGTAGAAACAATGCTCAAATACAGATATCTGACAGTGTGTAACTATCATTTAAGTAGCACAGAAACTAAAATAATGTTAACTGAAAATGCATATTCCTCACATTTTTTAATATACATTGTACATTGGTAAAAATTTTATGCACAATTGGGAAATGTCTCCCACAGTATAAAATGTATTAAATATTTTATGTATTGAGCACACTTGCAAAACTTAATCAAGCCATATATTACAGATATCCAATGCAGAATTCTCAATAAGGAAAATAAAAGCACAATGTACTACAAAAGTTATTACAAACAAAGATGGTAATTTGTCTTGGCTGGTATGGAAAGATCTTTAAACCATATTACTCTTTTTAAATCAGAAAGATTCAGTTATAAAGGATGAGCATCTCTAAAAGACTGGAAAGCAAGAAAGTGAGATTTACATTAATCTCACCTAAGTGACTAAACAAGCCCCAGCACAGAAATTAAATCTAAGGAGGCTTAGATGATGAAAGAGTTCACAAGGTCAGTGCTAGAAAAGAGGGAGATGCCCAGAGGAAAAGAAGGAAAGCAAAACAGAAAGCAATCAGAAATCCCCAGAGGGACCCAACCCAGTCAGAATAGGTTCAGAAAACTTAGAAGACACATGTACTGGAAACAAACATTGTGAAAAAGCTCACAAAAATCAGAGTGGGGGAACACCATCTACAGAGATTAAACAATATCCTGAGCTCAGATAATAGTTGCACTGCACACTTGATGGTGATAATCCCATAGCATCTGATATGCTCTTAGGAAGCATTTTACCACAGCAGTGAGGAAAATCAGCCCAAATAAAAGCTTTAAAAGTCAGATCCAGAAGGATGAAACTCTCTAAATAATTTAACAAAGCTCAGAGATATTTAAAGAAACACAAATATCCCACATACAGTGAGATTAAAAATGCCTAGCCTCTAATAACAAGTTAGCAGGCATTAAAAGAAGCTACAAATAAAACCATAATAAGGAGAAAAATTAACCAAAACCAACCCAGAAATGACAGTGATGATATAATTAGCAGGTAATGTTATTCAAAAAGTTACTATAACTGGGGACTGGAGAGGTAGCTCTTCATTAGATAACTTGCCTGTCATGCATGAGAACCTGGGTTTGAACCCCAGCAACACGTATCCAATTAAGAAAAACCACATGAGGAAAATATAAACAAATTGACTTTCTGTCAAAAGAAGAATTAATATACATAACAATGAAGAAAAAGATGAAAAGTATAATAAGAGAATCATCCAACCAAAAAAATAAAAGAAAAACTAAAATTGAATAAAGCTTCAGTGAACTGTGGTACAATTCTATTTTGTCTAATGTCTGTATGAGAAGAATCAATGAAAGAGAAAAAGGGATAGCATGAAAAATACTTAAAAAAATAGTGGTAGAAAAAAATCCCAGGTTTAATGAAAACTATACACTCACAGACCTAGGAAGATAAACATTTAAATACTGGGACTTCACAATGAATTAACCCAGGCATCAAATGGCACATAAAGAATTATTACACTAATATGCAATTTAAGAAAATGATAGGAATAGGGGCTGGGGAAAGAACTCCGAAAGAGGCATGAAGATTTTTTTGAAATAAGTTAACTATCTCTTGTGTTTATAATTTCCATGGGTGCACAAAGAGAAAACTATCAAATTCCACAATCTAAGTATGGGCAGTTTATTGTGTGTCTCTATACGTTAATAAAGCTGCTAAAAATTTCAACAGAGATTATGTGGTAGGAAGATTAAAAAGCCTTACCTCTGTGCGAGTGTGTGTGCGCGCGCGTGTGTGTGAGTGTGTGTGTGTTTAGTTACGGTATTATCTTCTTCCACTCCTTTCCTTTCTCTTTATCTCTGTCTACAATAATCTCTAGTACTTAGAGTTCTGAAGAAAACTCACACCACAAACAATCCAGGAGGAAGAAGATATTTGTTTGCAGCACCAAGTGAAAAGAAAAAAAACAATATTTTCTGAACAAGCTATTAAGCTAATCCAAATGAGAATGTTTTAAGGATTACCATGAACAGGACAGAGAATAAGAAAACATTTTAAAGCTTTCTTATTGTTACATTACATCTCAGTTGAGTAATTTCTGAGGGTAACTGAAGTAGATGGATTGTATTAGCAATCATTCAACGTACTGTATTTATTGTATAACAAATCACTTCAATTTCTCAACAGTAACAACGGCATCCACTAATGGATTTTCATAGACAAAATAATAAACTGGGACTATTGGCAACAATAAATGCATTTCAGGGATACTAGACATTTTGGAAAGCAAGAGACAGTCATTTATGATAAAGATTTACCTTGATTCCAATGTGACCTTCATTGACCCACTTGATAACCATGGATGTGAAGCTTTTCTATGACTAGAACCTAAATTTATTTTACATTTAAATGTAAAATTTTGGTTTTTATACTTGGTTTTAATACTTGGTCCTGAGATTTTTTTTTTAAAGAAAGAGGGACAGTGAGAGAGACAGAGAAAGAGAGAAACAACTTTATTACTTTATTTAGTTTTTCACATGGCCTTAGTTGCTTCAACACTTTGTTGTGTACATGGTGCTGGGATTTGAACCCGGATCTTCATGCTTGCCAGGCAAGCGCCGAAACCACAGAGCCACCGCTCCAGCCCCTGTCCTGAGATTTTGATGAATGTATGTGCTATTAACCTGGGGTTGGGTGAAAAGTGCATTTCATTTCATGTAAAATTTTTTAAGAATCACCTTTTATACAGAAGCATTATCTAAAATAAAGCTCATCGTAGTGTTTAAGTATCCAATACCAAATAATTTCATATCATGTGCATTTCTAGCTGTACTATTACATTTTTCTTGTCTATATCTTATTTTCTAGCTGTACTATTATATTATATATTAATATTACATTATATTGTATACCATGTGCATTTCTAGCTGTACTATTACATTTTTCTTGTTTATAACTTTTTATAAAGTGTAAAAGCTTGAGTAGGAATTAAGAGTATCAAAAGTCCACTACTTAGGCTGGAGAAGTGGCTCAGCAGTTTTAGTGCTTGCCTGGCATGCATGAGGACCTGGGTTCAAACCCCAGCACCATATACACAATTAAGTGTCAGAGAAACAAAGGCCAAATGAGAAAATAAATAAAATTAATTCTCTCTTTCTATCTCTTCCTCTCTCCCCTCTCTCTCTTAAAAAAAATTGTTTTTTCTCAGTACTTGAAATTTAGTTCTTAAACTCTACATCCAGGTGAAAGTATCAATGTCCTTCTCTACTGACACATATTCTTTGCTATTATTTAAAATGTAAGCTTGAAAATTAAATGGACATTTCACAAATAAGCAGATAATAAAACATTATGAATGTGATTATTTCAGACACTTATTAAAAATATAGAAATGATTTGTTCCCTCTCCCCTGATAAAAAATTCTCTAATCATGAGAGCAACTTCATTGTATTGTGCTATTTTTGTTGAATAAGATAAATGTTATAAAGCCACATATTACAAGAGAAGAATTAATCTTACCTGATACATAGTACATTATAAAACTATGGTGATGGAAGGAAATTCAAATGAAATAATCTCTTCTGTTTCACTGGGCATTGATGTGGCTTCCTGAAGAATCAATGGAATGGAGATAATGTTGAAAATCAGCTGTGAAATGAACTGCAGTGATGTAAGTTTTCCTCAAAAGTAGGTGTAATCATACTGCATAATAATGAAGATTAAAAACCTTTCATTTATAAAACTCCTAAAGAAAAATTGTAGAAAAAATAATCCCAGCATTTATGAAAGTGATTCAAAGAGCCTTTTAGTCAGTGAAATCTTTAAATGTCATTTATTGGAAATATATATTTTTTTTAGTATTGATAGGGGACAGAAAGATATGAGTGGGGGGAGCATGAGGGTGAAGAAATAATTCTATAAAAAGGGCCCATTTTGCTGATCTCTGTATGCTTCAGTTTTTTTTTTAATTGGTTCAACGTCTTACGCATTGTACAGAATCATTGTTACATGTTCATGCTTATAAAGATACTGACAAAGTAAGTTAAGCCCTATTCTTGTCCAGGATCTCCCCCACCTTCATCCATTTCCTGATCTCATGTCTCCTCTATAATACCCCCATGCTGCAATTGGAAATGAGCATATACATTTCTATTAAATATTGAAATTTCTGGGTTTATATGCCTGCCTGAGTATAGTTTGGCTTCTCATGTAAGTCACAAATATCCAGCCATATTGGTAAGCTCCCTTTTCCTTCCGTTCATCCCTCCCTTCGCCCCCCCGCCGCCTTCATAGATATGGTTGCCCCAGCTTACGTGATACTTCAACTTTGGTGGGTTTATTAATGAAACATAGCTAGCCTGCATCCTCTCTTAGGTTTTACTCTAGCTTCCATGTATGAGAGAAAATATTCAGCTCTTAAGTCTCTCTGTTTGGGATATTTCACTCAGCACAATCCTTTCCATTTCTATCCATTGAGCTGCAAAAGCCATGATATCATTCTTTCTAACAGCAGAGTAGAACTCCATTGCACATATATACCACAGTTTGTGGATGCATTCATCCTGGAAGGGGCATCTGGGGTGGTTCCATAGTTTAGCTAGTGTAATTTGATCTGCTATAAACAGCTGTGTCTTTGCAGTATGCTGATTCTAGAAAAAGCCAACTCCCTGCAGTCCTACCTGGCTAAAATACACAGGATGTGCTAAATTCTTCAGCAAACTACGTATTATCTGCAAGAGAAAAGCAGTCCTGAAAAGCCAAAATACTGATGATAAAAAAACAAGTTATCCTGAAGCTAGGGGACTTTTGTGACTCTTACACGGAACAAAAATCAGAACTTTGAGAGATAAAGATAATCTCCCCTAACCATAAAATCTGTAAGAATAGTTTCCAACCAGAACCTGTCAGCATGGGCCAAAGTGACCTGGGATGGGCATGGCAGTGGGGACTCTAAAGTCTGATGTCATTCTGCTGTCAAAGTCAAGAGGTGGACCTGGACAGGACCCTCCATAAACTTCCCTTGGACCCCCAATAAACCTGGAAGGCAGAGGAGGAACATTGACCATTTCCTCTCTGAGAGGACCCACTCTCTCCTTTGAGAGTGCCTGCCTTTCCTATTCCTTTGAATAAACTCATGTCTTTTTCTCTGAGTGACATGTCTGAAATCTTTCTGACTTGATTGCAGAAATTGGGGTTTGAAAGGGTGACTTTTCTGCTTCAGTTTCCTGAAAGGCCCCAGTCTTGTAACAATATCTCTAATTGTATACTAGAATAAATCCCATTTATGGTGGGTCAGCAGCATGGATGTTTGCCATCATCAAAAACATAAGCCAAGTCTCCTCACAATTTATTGCATTTCCCATCAGCAACATTCAGGCATTAGAATCATAAAATAAATCAAATATATCAATGTCACTAAGAGATTAAAAGATATTCTCAATATATTTTTCTATTTGGCTGTAAAACCAGATTTTAAGGCAAAACAACATTTTAACCTAAAATAGAAGTAATATATATATATATATATATATATATATATATATATATATATATATATATTTGAAAAGGAAGTTGTTTCAAAATACCTAGTCAATATAAAACTATGTAGAATTTTTTGGTTCATTCATTGAAAAAGTCTACATTTGAAATAAAGAATGGGAAATTTTATATCATTTTCAGCATACATGTACCTTTTATACTGAGGAAATAAAATCAATCTTATTAAACTTAATAGATTATTTATAGGTTTTATTGATTATCTCAATTTAAATATTTTTCTTGTTTACCAAGGGTTTTTGGTTTCTGTCTTTCCAGGTTTTAGATAAGAAAAACTTGAAGTTGCTGATTTAAAAATATTTTATACTGGAGGCTGGAGCGGTGGCTCAGCAGTTTTGGCGCTTGCCTGGCAAGCATGAGGACCCAGGTTCAAACCCCAGCACCACGTACCCAACTAAGTTTTGGAGCAACAAAGGCCATGTGAAAAACTAAAGTTGTTTCTCTCTTTCTTTGTCTCTCTCACTGTCCCTCTCTTTAAAAAAAATATTTATACTATTAACTACGTAGTTGTTATGCTAAAAGATTGATAGAATTTACATGCTCAGATGGAGTGATTAATGCAATTGAAGCAGATGTGGAACACGCTAGCAAAAACTCAGAAGGATTTACTTGAGCCACAGCAATTTAGCCGTTTTAATAACAAAAGTTTTAGCAATAGTTACAACTTCAGCATATAAATATGCAGACATAAACCACGTTTCTTTTTATTTCATTTCTGAATATATTACTTTAAAATGATTTTAGGTTGATGTGCAATTACAACATATAAAAATTAAAATGAGCAGCTAGTAAGGATCAGGAGATTTGAGTCTCCCTTTTTGACAGATTTATAACCAATTTTTTTTCACATTTATTAGAAGTATATAGCGATACAGGATACAGATGAGGGGGAAACATTGTCAAAACAGTAGCAATCAATGTATATAAACTTTGTTAACCAGGGGTGATGCCAACGTATAGATAAACTACTATGGGTTTCATCTATTGCAGTTTCCCCCAGAAGAACTCATGTGTTAAATGGGTATCTAGTGTAGGAATAACATCGGCTTCTGGGATGGTTCCTCCATCTTCCCAATCACCAGACTCCTATGAGTTCTTCATATACCCTCCTTCCTCCCCATCCCCTTCCATACACCTCCAAGTGTCCTAGGGAGCTTTCCCCCTGTTGCACTGAAAGTCATTCAAATTGAGGTTTTGTTAGGTCAGACGTCTGTCCCACTGCTTCAGCATAAATTCTAGTATCAACAGATGAGGGAAACCATTCGGCCCTTGAGTCTCTGAGCTTGGGAGACTTCACTAAGCATAATTCTGTCCATCTCCATCCATTTGATTTCGAAAGCTATAATATCGTCCTCTCTGATGGCCGAGTATATTCCATAGTATATATGAACCAAAGCTTTTGTATCCACTCATCAAGTGAGGGGCATCTGGGTTGGTTCCATAATTTACTTATAGTAAATTGAGCTGCTATAAACATTGATGAAGCCACATCACTATAATACGCTGATTCTAAATCTTTTGGGAAAATTCCCAGGAGTGGGATAGCTGAGTTGTAAGGTGGTTCCATCCTTAATTTTTTGAGGATTCTCCACACTGCTTTCCATAGTGGCTGAACCAGTTTGAAGTCCCACCAGCAGTGTAGTACTGTTCCTCTTTTCCCACAGCCCCTCCAGCATCTGTTGTTGTTTGTATTTTTCACTTTTGCCACTCTAACAGGAGTGAGGTGGTATCTCATTGAAGTTTTGATTTGCATCTCCTTTATAGCTAATGATGTAGAGCATTTTCTCATATATTTATGGGCTTTCTAGACTTCCACTGGAGAGAAGTTCCTTTTGAGATCTTTAGCCCATTTATCAAATGGGTTATTTGCAAGTTTGGATTTTAGTTTCTTTAGTTCCCTATATATTCTGGATATTAGCCCTCTGTCCGAGGTGTAGCAGGCAAAAATTTTCTCCCATTCTGTAGGCTCTCTGTTGATGCTCTCGACTAGATCTTTAGCTGTGCAGAAGCTTTTTAGTTTAACTGCATCCCATTCATTTAATTTTGATTTTACAGCATGCGCCATAGGAGTTCTATTAAGGAAGAAGCGGCCAACTCCTATAAGGTGTAGTGTTGACCCGACTTCTTTTTCTAATAAATTTAAAGTTGTAGGCTTAATATCCAGGTCTTTGATCCATTTTGATTTAATTTTTGTGCAGGGTGAAAGATAAGGATCCAGCTTCAGTTGTCAACAAATGGCAGTCCAGTTTGTCCAACACCATTTGTTGAACAGGCTATCTTTCTTCCACACTATACTTTTGCCCCCTTTATCAAATATCAAATAGTTAAAGATATGGGGGTTTGTCTCAGGATCTTCTATTCGGTTCCACTGGTCTTCGGTTCTGTTTTGATACCAATACCATG
>PVKS010015890.1:0-45061 GCA_004027875.1 Aplodontia rufa
AATTATAAAAAGGAAAAAAAAGGCCTGGTGCTTTTTGGTAGGTTCTTTACTCCATGAGTCTTGAAAAAATGAAGGAAACTTATTCCTGAAAAATATTTCGTCTTTATATGTAATGGTAGTGACAAATGGTTGCTATTGTTTCTGTATAGCAAATGTGTACAATGGATTTATTTGATTAAGGTTAAAATACATGAATAGAGAGAAAACATGATAAGACAGATCACAAAACAGGAAATTACGGTTAGCAGATAAACATGGAAATATATCAACTTTGATTAGCAGATATTCAAAATAAAAAATTTGTAACATAAACTTATTAAGTTAGAAAATATTTTTGTTTTGGTGCTAGGGATTGAACTTAGGAGCACTTTACCACTGAGGTACATCCCCTACCCTTTTGTTTTTTACCTTGAGGCAGGGTCTTGCCAAGTTGCCAGTGCTGCCCTCAAACTTGCAGTCCTTTAGCCTCAGCCTTCTGATTGGCTGGAAGTATAAGTGTGAGCCACCATGCTTAACTTAGAAAATGTTAATTAAAAAAAGAATAAAGGCCCAAAGTTAACACATTGATATATTGCTGATAGTATAATGGCTTAATTATTCTTTTGGAAAGCTTTGGAAAATTTTAAAGATCTATAAAGATCATCTTTTCTCTTAACCTAGCAATCCAAGTTTTGTATATTTGTTTAAAGCAGATAATTCTTAAAAAAAGAAAGGATGTGCACATTATGTTCAACATTATTAATACTTGAAAAAAATGTGGAATGCCTTAACCCAACTCTAATGGAATCAAATGATACTATGTCCATTTTATGAAATACTGAATAGCCTTTTAAAACTAATACTAGCATATGTCATGACACAGTAAGGTCTTATAGCATGTAGGAAAATCAATATGAAACTTCACATATACTGTGATTATAACCTAACGAAAGCTGCGAGTGTTAAGCTGGGTATAGTGGCACACACCTGTAATCCTAGCATCTTGGGAAACCAAGGCAGGAGCATTGCAAAGTTGAGGACTGCCTTAGCACCTTAGTAAGACTCTGTCTCAAAATAAAAATAAAAAGGGCTGGAGGTACAGCTCAGTGGTAGAGCGCCCCTGGGTTCAATCCCCAGTATCAACAACAACAACAAAAGCAAAAACAAAAAAATGAATATTAGAAATGAGAAGAATCACAAAATTGAAAACTGATTATTACCAAGCACAATGGTACATGCCTGTAATCCCAGGTACTCGGGAGTCTGAGGGAAGAGGATCACAGATTTGAGGCCCACCTGGGCAACTTATCAAGGCCCTATCCCAAAATAAAAAATAAAAAGGGCTGAGGATGTAGCTCAGTGGTAGAGTACCCCTGTGTTCAATCCCAGATCTATAAAACAAAACAGAAAATTGATTATTGAAAGGAGAAGTATTGGGGATCAAGGTACATTGTTCTACTGTGTGCATGTACCAATATGTAACAACAAATCTCACTATTATATACAATTACAATGCACCAATAAAATTTTTTTAATGAAAACTGATTATTTTATCAGAGATGAATTGTGATTTAGTTGATATTTTAAGTAACTCTGAGAGACTCTAGGGAAATAAAATTTCCTTAACTTGTTTGTATATTAATAGAGATTGAAAAGAAAAAATATTGAATGTTAGCAACATAATTTTATATAGCTGTTTTTGAAACTCCAAAACAGCCAGTTGTCTCAACAAATTAGCTTTCACTTTAAATATGAAATACTTAAAAAAGAATTTAATCCAATTTCCTGACTTATGTATCTTTATTCCAAAATTACTCATGCATCTTACTAAGTGAAATATTAGAAATTTGAGAAGAAAAAAATTATCCTTTTAAAATAAGCCATTTACATTTTAAGCCTGGAGTGTAAAATAAGAAAAACTTTTTTCATAATATTTTTGTATTTCTTTTATAGATACAACATTTAGAACAATTTTTGGAAAGTATCACTGAGAATGAAAACAAAATACAGATTTTGAAAAACTGGTTGGAAGCACAGGAAGAGAAGCTGAAAACTTTACAAAAACCCCAAAGTGTGATCTCTGTCGAGAAGGTGCTCCTGGACTGTCAGGTGAGGAGGTGGACAGAGTCCTCTGTCATGGCAGGGTTGGGCTTCTCGTGGTCCCTTGCCTG
Source organism: Aplodontia rufa (assembly GCA_004027875.1). Lineage (NCBI taxonomy): Eukaryota > Metazoa > Chordata > Mammalia > Rodentia > Aplodontiidae > Aplodontia > Aplodontia rufa. Next base: position 2,151 of record PVKS010015890.1, read on the forward strand.
CCCCAGGGAGGACAGGGCTGTGGTTTCTGGAGACTCCTGCATCTAGCCTGTGTTTACAGTCGTGCGTTGCTTAGCGACAGGGATGCTTTCTGAGAGAGGCATGGTAGGAGTGTCTGTTGTCCCACAGTATGTACTCACACAAACCTAGATGGGTCCCCTACGCCTTGCTCTATGGGACTGCCATTGTGTGCATGGCATGACTTACCTTCTTACATGAGATAATTATCCATGCCTTTTACACAACTGCAAAATACCATTTTTTTTAACCATAATCAGAAGGTATTTTCAGTTACTAGTGCTTTTAAGAATTTTGAATATTACTGTTAAGGGTGGGGGAAATATTGACAAGGAATTTTGATTTAGGTGTCCTATTTCCAATTTTTGTGTTTTTTATTATTTTGTCAAATATTGGCAAAATTACTCTGAATTTTCCATTATTCTTAGTATTTTGTTCTGTGTTTCATCTGAAGATAATTTTCTTCAATCTATTGTATCATCTTAAAAGGACTGCGTGTCCCTTGGAGCCAGTGTCTGAGTCACCTTAGGGTGGAAGGGTTTTTGTCTGTCTGCCAGGTCACATAGTCCTTAAGGTGCCCTCTCCCCAGCACTGCCCTGTGGGGACACTCCCTGTTTCCGCTGTCACCGTGGCTATGGATGGCTCACACAATGCTGCTTCCTCACCTACTATGTGAAAGCATCATGCAAGTCTCCCTCGGGGCTGGAAAGTGGGATGAGACCCCAACTCTGAGGAGGTTGCAGGACAGTACCATATGTAAAATGAGTGCAGTAGGACACCCTAGGAGATCTTTCCAAATTCTCTTAATCCTGTCCCCAACTCAGTACCCTACATCTCCACCTTAGCATTCTTGTAGCCACCTTGGATTCAACACTTCCTTGGTGGGAATCGTACGTTCCTCGGCAGGCCATCCTTTCCAGAAGTCCAGGAACAGCTTTCTTCCTTGCCTCTACCTCTGGTAACTCACTAGTCCTCCCAGTTTACCCCTGCTTTCTAGCCAGGCCGCCTCAGTCCAGACTCGTATAGTGCAGACCCCTCTTGTCTCAGGCCTGTCCTGAGGCACCTCTTCTGTTTCTGATTCATTCCCCACATTGAGGTGGAACGACAGTTCTGAAATGCAAAAGGCCACAGCAATGCCCCATTGTGAAGTCCCTCATCAGCTCCATATTGCCCACAAAATGAAGTTCACATGCTTCCAAATGGCGTTCTGGCCCCTCTGTGACCTTCCCTCACCTGCGGAGAGTTGCAAATAGACCTCTAACAGTACGCAAGCCTTCTGTGAATCTCAGTCTTTCTGTTTTCTTTTGTTAACACTAAACACTGAACAAGTTTGTGTTGTTTGCTATCTGCCCACAACCCCACCACCAAGCTGTAATTAAGAAAGTGCCAGAGCTGCCGTGTGTAGTTCAGCAGTGCAACACTTGGCCCTGGGTCTGATCCTCAGCGCTGGGGAAACACAAAACTCTACCATTTGTAGAAACCTTTGTGGGCAAGACACAAAGGCAGCTCATAGAACTGTGTGTGCCAGGAAGCCGCCATGTTGCAGGAAGGCTTGCTCAAGGCAGACTGTCAACATCCCAGAAGCAAGAGTCCAGGATGTCAATGGTCAGCCTCAGGCAACCAGAGTCCTTGAAGGTTAGGCTGGGTGCAAAACCACATAGGGACTTATCCTAGGGGTTATTACCCAGCACAAAGGAAACAGGCTACACACAATTACTATGTTCTGGTCCAGTAAGGGTAGGAATTGTGTCCACAGTTTAGCCAATCCACCTGTCTTGGTATATGTAATTTTTATCAGTGAGAACCAATTTGTAATAGTCATCATACTATTTAATAAGCCATTAATTTTACTAATAAAAACCCATTTATAACATTCACTGTGCTCCTTGGCAAAATGACTCATGTTGATTTTAGACATGAACTCAGTAGCACTGTGCTGGCCCCCTCTGAAATCAGGGCTTCCTAATTCATATGCTCTCTGACTACCTGGAGTGTTCTTATCTGGTTGTATTTAATTGCACCAGATATGGCTTCCTTTCCCTTAGTTTGCAAACATGCCTGGCCAGCATCATCATCCCTTGTCAGTCCCCCCCTAAAACTGCATCGAACTATCAGCAGTTCTGGCCGCAGTGCCGTTGCACATGGTGCTGCCTGTAGAATTCTGGAACCCCTCTCAAGGCCTCTCACCACCATCTGCACACGAGCTCTCCTCTGTCTTTGTCAGAACTCAGTCAAAGCACCCTGACCTCACCTTGCTCCCACCAATCATGTACCTTCCCCCGAGACTCACAGCTTTCCATTAACTTGTGTTTTCCTATTTTAATTGTTTGTTTACCTTCCTTTCTTAGATGTATCTGTTTTTTTTTTAAAGAGAGAGAAAGAAACAGTTTTATTTATTTTTTCATCTGGCCTTTGTTTCTCCAACACTTAGTTGTATATGTGGTGCTGGGGTTTGAACCCAGGGCCTCATGCATGAGAGGCAAGTGCTCCAACTGCTGAGCTGCCACTCTGCCCCTCTTAGATGTATCTTTACGAAAGGCTGTAAAACAAGGCAGAGGTGGTAGTAAGTTAACAGGCTTCTCTAACCTGCTGAGTGGCACTCGGTGTCCAATGCTGTACTAAACTCATCTGTCTGCTTGTCTGTCTCTCCTCTTCTGGGGGTTTCTCAGGGTGGACTTGCTCTCAGCATGTCTATTAGGCCTGTTACTGCCTGGGGAGCTCATAGGTGCTTTAGAAGTTGCTTGAACACATCTATTAGTAGACCTGAAAGTATGCTTATATGCAAATTTAATTTTCACTTTTCTTCACTATTCATTGATTATAGAAAATAAAACTATAAATGGGTAATTTCATAACTGATCCCAAGGTAGAATCTTTCAGTTCAGAAAGCTTGCTAAAGTGGCTTTACTCTAGCAAACTTAAGGGTTATTGTTTATGAAGCATTAAGACATTTAGGACTGAAATACTCTGAAGGGCTCCCAAAAGTTCTAGACAAATGAGAAGAGGCCATGTTTGGCGTATTATGATTATCAAGGAAAACTGAGTGGTTGGCTACATTGAGGAGGTTTGCAATAAGGTCTTTAATCCCTCCAGTTTGATGCTTCTCTACTATAAGTATCCACAGCTCATGAAGTTCATTCATGATCATTTTACAGGAATTTAGAGTTATAAAATATATTTAACACCAGTTCTCCAAAAAACAGATAAAGGCAAGTCTGGACTTGTAAATTCTCATGAATCTCTATGATTAGCAGAAGATTTCTTTATACCACCTATTTTATGTGCAGCAAATTGGGACTTAAAGTTAAATAGATTAATTTACCAGTGAGGAGGGAGCTGGCCACCTTGAAAGGTAGTGATAGGTCTCTGTGTTGCAAGGTCAGACGACAGGACCCCTAGGCTGAACCCAGATTATCCTGAGGGGGAAAAAAAAAAACAAGTAGAAATGGTTCCATGCACACACATGTATATGTGTGTGTGTGCACACCATTTGCTAGCAGTTATTGTTTATACTACCTTTGGTGTTTCTGTGTGTCTCTGTGTTACTTCCCTCTATAATAATTCTTTCTGTTAGCTTTTCTTACATTTTGGAAAAAAGGATAACAATACCAAATGTAAGCATTTTTAAAAATCTCTAATTAGTAGAGCTTCTGGGAAGACAACTTTATAAATCTAAAGAAGAGTGAGTTGGTGTTTTAAAACTTCTTCAGACTGTACATTTTGCTAAGAAAGATGTTAGTTTCACCCTGGTGGTAAGGGACACTTGGTGATGAGTGAAGGTGCCAGCTTATGAAGGTAGTATAGACAGAGGTAGTGGCTCAGTGAGTGTCACTGGCAAAGGCCGTTTCATAGAAGCTGTTTGGTTTGCTGGGTACTTTTGCAGCCAGTCCATGCTCAGGATGCCTGGGAAGCAGCCCTTATAGAAGGGTTGTCACAGTGAGGTTTTCTGGTAATATGTTGTATTTTCAGACGGCTCTGAGTTAAGAAGGGGAGAGGGTCACGCAGTAGAAGGTGCTCTCACTCTCTCTTCCAGCCTTCCTATCCCACTCCCAACCATAGTAATCAGCTCCTTATGCAACAGATTTTTCTTGTGTTTCCACTTTTCAGTCCATAAGACTCATCAATTTAAAAAAGAATTTTTTTTTTAATTTCAGGATTTTGAGAGTGACCCGAAGGCTCCTGACAGTTGACAGTTTTGTAGGGGTCGAATTCCAGTGCCACATTGTAAGGCCAGTACAGGGTGTTAATCCCCTCACCAGTGTGCGAACACAACCACCTGCCCAGCACCCATGTGCGTGCTAGGAGCTCAGCTTCCTTTTTCCTTATGGACCCACTCTGTGATTCTTTTAAAGGATTAAGATTTTAGAAAGTCATATTTCTTGTGAAAAACAGTCTTCAAGAGAGAGAACTTGAACAAAGGGTCACAAACTAGAGGTCATGCACTCAAATCACATATCCGTGGGTGGAGATCTGTTCAACACTAAGGGAAGTGAGCATGTATGCATCTCTAACTTGTGAATTTGGAGATTTGAAAGGAACTCAGAATTAGACCTACGTATGCCAGAGACCTTTCATATTTTCCAGATATTCTATAATAAGTTTGTAATGCTCTAATAACAATAAATAAAAAAATTTTTTTGAACTTTTTTTTCAAATTGGGGTTTAACCCGTGTCCTGAGAGGGGCCCACAAGCACCTCTATCCATACTTGCTCTATGAAGAGTGGCAGCTGCTGTACCCCCTCCAGCTCTGTTCTTAGACTGCTGGCTCTGTGTCCTCCTTGGCAACAGAGGGCTCCTGTCGGGTTCTGGAATATAGAGTGGACTCAAGGGGCCAGTGTAGCATGGTAGAGTACATGCTCAGCCTACACAAGGTTCTGGGTTCAGTCCCCAGCATGCACACGCACACACATGCACACACACACACAAGTGAAGGAATGGGCAAGGTCAGGAGTGCCTCTTTTGAGTGCATTACTAGACTAAGTGGTCCAAAGAAATATTAAAACTATTACCATTCAATTCTATGACCGTCACTTATGTGATGCTTTGTGGTTGGCAAGCACCTTCTGCTGTAGTTTCACTTGCTCTCTAAGCTGTGCACAGCATGGTGCGTCACTCTTTCCAGATGAGAAAGCAGAGACCCAGCACAGGGCAGATGTGCAATGAGGATCTGTGATGATAAGGACTGGTGGCCTAGACACTCCCAAAGTATAGAACCATGGAATACAAAGTTCAATTGGTTCATTATGACTAACATGTCGTTGATGTAATACCATCTAATTATATATTCCAGGGGCATTTCTTTTTATGCTAAGATTAAACACCTCTTATACTTTACTGTTTTATACATTGTGCGTTGAAAACCCTTCCCTCTTGCCCTTCCAGGATATAGAAAATCAACTTGCAATTAAATCCAAAGCGCTGGATGAGTTGAGTCAAAGCTACCTGGCTTTGGAGAGTGGCGCAACACCTTTGTTAGAGGATACAGCATCTGGAATCAAAGAGTTGTTTCAAAAGCGGGACAGCGTGATCCATCAGGTACTAGAATTCGTTTACAGTCTGCTATTTCTCTTCACACCGTCTTATATGCTGTTCATATTGTTCTTTAATTGTGAAGACATGCTCTATACTGAAAACTGAAAAGTTGCCGAGAAAAATATTGAAATGGAGAGAAGCATTTCATATCCCATTTTATATGCAGAATAATTGGAGGCAACCCCCTCCCCCAACATCACTGACAGGCAGGAAATCCACTTGACTATCTTTGTTTTGTCTAATGTACTCATGCAGACACCAATGTCTCCATCCCCCACACCCAGCGAGCATCTGGCAGTATTTCCCAGACAGACACTCAGCTGCGGCTAGGAAGCACGCAGGGAGGGGCCTCAGGACTGCTCTGGAAGCTAGGAAGGGAGAACTGCAGAGGTGGGGCACCCAGCACAGGGGTGAAGAATAAGGCTGGAGGACAAGAGTGTGCAGGAGTCCTGGTAATCTGTGGAGGGCATGTCCACATACCCAGGAGGCCAGCACTGAAAGACAGAACAGGCAGCTCCAGAACGTGGCAGCCTATGTTTCCCAGCATCGGAGGGGAAAGCGCTGGCTGCTGACCGCTTACAGGTGTGTCCAGGTTTCTCCCAGAATCCTCCTTGTGGGTTGTTTTTCATCTACTGAAACCTACTTTCAACCATGTGTTCCAAGAGGGAACTGGGCATAAGCTGAGTGAATGAAATCCACAGGCCGCCTTCAGGCTCATTCCTTTCCCAGGTCGCTAGCAGGAAACAGGCATGAATTTGTTCAGTCATCCGTTCAAATTATCTTGTGTGAGTCCCTGTGCTCACTACCATAAGATAAACAAGAAAAAAAATAAATCCTGCCCGCAAAGATCTCACAGCCAGTGAGGAAACAGATAATTACAATACTGTGATTTAGCACGTGTAAATATAGAGGGAGATAAAGAAATGAGGTCAAATGAAAAATATGTAGGTGGTAATGTTATATGGATGGACAGATTAATAAATAAATGTGCAAGAATTGGGAGTCCAGAAATAAATCTTCACTGTACAGTCTGTTGATTTTCTTTTTTCAAGAGAGAGGGAGAGTGAGAGAGAGAGAGAGAAACAATTTTTAGTTTCTCATGTGACTTTAGTTGCTCCGAGACATCGTTGTGTATGTGGTGCTGGGGTTTGAACTCGCATACTTGCGCATGGCGGGCAAGCAGAGTAACCACCAAGCCACCACTCCAGCCCCAGGTCCATTGATTTTTGTTAACAAGGATGTCAAGGTAATTCAATGATGGAACTGGGCATAGTGGCACATTCTTGTAATCCCATTGACTCAGGAGACTGAGGCAGGAGAATCACAAATTTGAGACCAGCCTTAGCAGTTTAACAAGGCACTAAGGACTAAGCAAAACCCTATCTCAAAATAAAAATTTTAAAAAACTATATTAAAGGAGAAAAGGTACTTGGAGATGTAGCTCAGTAGTTAACTGACCCTGAGTTCAATCTGCAGTATCAAAAATAAATAAGTAGGTAGGTGCTGGTACAACTAGATACCCACATGCAAAAGAATGAAATTAGACTCCCACATTCATACCGTACACAAAAGTTAACTTGACTTAGAGCTAGCATTATAAAACTTTTAGAAGAACAAGGCATAAATCTTCGTAACTGTGTCTTTCTTCTTTTTCTTTTTTCATATTATGTTGTGTGTGCATTTGTGTGGTCTTGGTAATTAAACCTAGGATCACTCTTCCACCAAGCTACATCCACAGTCCCTTTTTATTTTTATTTTTAATTTTGAGACAGGGTCTCTCTAAGTTGCCCAGGCTGGTCTCAAGTTGTGATCGTCCTGCCTCAGTCTCTGGAGTGTCTGGGATTACAGGTGTACACTACCATACCCAACTCGTGACTGGTTTTCTAGATATGACACTAAAAGCATAAACAACCAGAGGAAAAAATAGATAAATTGGAGCTCATCAAAATTAAGTACTTGGTTGTTTCAAAGAACACTATCAAAAAATTAAAAGAAAAAAACCAAGCCACAGAAGGGAAGAAAATATTTGCAAGTCATGTGTTTTATAAAGCATTTGTATGTGGAATATATACGGAATTATTACCGAGGCTAGAGCAGTGACTCAGGGGTTGAAGTACTTGCCTTGCATGTGCAAGGACTCAGGTTCAAACCCCAGCACCACATACACAACTAAGTGTTTTAGAAACAAAAGCCAGATGGAAAAATAAATAAAATTGATTCTCTCTCTTTTCCCTCTCTCTCACACTCATTCCCTCTCTCTTAAAAAAAAAAAAAGAATTATTAACATTTAAAAATAAAAGGATAAATAACCTAATGAGAAAAATGGTAAGTTTTTCTGAGTAGACATAGCACTAAAGAATATAATTCAGTCAAGCACAGTGGCTCATTCCTGTAGTCCCAGCTACTTGGGAGGCTGGGGCAGGAGGATCCAAATTCAATACCAGCCTGGGCAGCTTACCAAGGTAGCCCAGTGGTAGTGTTTGCATGAAGCCCTAGGTTCAGTCCCCAGTACCACAGAAAGAATATAATGCAAATGGCTAATAAGAACATAAAAACATGCTTAATGACATAAGCCACCATGGAAATGAAAATCAAAACTGCAGTGCAATGCAGATCACATCTGCTAGCTATAATCAAGATAGCAAGTGTTAGCAAGGGTGTGAAGAAATTAACCCTCATATACGGCTCACAGGGATGTACAATAGTGCAGCTGCATCAGAAAATAGTCTCATTCATAGTTCCTAATCTGGTTAGATGTAGTTGCCATATGACTTAGCAATTCCACCAGAGGAAGATAACCCCCCAAAAAAGAAAAAAAACTTATACATGAATACTCGTAATTGTGTAATTCATAATAGTCAAAAAGTAGAAATAAGCTATTGCCCATCCACCTCTAAATAAAATAAAATCCGCCTATAAATAAAAGGTGATGTATCTGTACAATGGAATATTATTCAGCTATAAGAAGGAGTGAGGTATCAATGTATTCTGCAGCCTTGGATGACCTTAAAAGCATTGTTAAGTGAAAGAAATTGGTGACAAAAGACCTCATATTGTATGATTCCACTTATATGAAATAACTTAGCATGGGCAAATCTGCAGAGATAGAGAGAAGATCAGTGACTTGGAAGAATGGGATTGAACCACTGCTACTGGGCATGGGCTTTCTTTTTGGAGTTCCAAAAAATGTTCTTCATGGGGGTGTATGCCTGTAATCCCAGGGATGCCAGAGATTGAGGTAGAAGGATTGCAAGTTTGAAGCCAGCCTCAGCAACTTAGTGAGGGACACTGTCTCAAAGTAAAAAATAAAGGGCTGTGTCGGTAGGCTCAGTGTTTAGAGCACTTGTGTGACATGTACAAGGACCCCATTTGAACCCCAGCACCACATACACAACTAAGTGTCTGAAAAATGAAGGCCAGATGAAAAATTAAATAAAATTTAGTCTCTTTTTTTCTCTCTCCCTCCCTCCCTGTCTCTAAAAACAAATAAAAATAAATAAAATAAATAAAAATAAAAAGGAGTGGGTATGTTGCTCAGTTATAAAGCACCCCTGAGTTCAATCTCAGTACCAAAAAGAGAAAGAAAAGAAAAATGTTCTAAAATTGTTTATGGAGATTGTACTTTTTAAAAAGGTGAATTGTGTGGTATGTTAATTACATTTGAGTAAAGTGTTATTTTAAAAATGTGGAGGTAATGAGTTGAGATCATCTGTCCATAAGCTGTTCAGAGTCAATATAGCCCGTGTTAGGAGCAAGGACTTGGGACTGGAGCAGTGGCTCAGCGGGTACGGAGCTTGCCTATCATGCGCAGGGATGCAAGTTCAAACCCCAGCTCCACATACACAGTGAAGTGTTAGAGCAACAAAGGCCATGTGAAAAACTAAATAAAGTTGATTCTCTTTAAAAAAAAAAAAGAGCAAGGACTCTGGTCATGGCTTAAAGAGATCCGTTAGCTCCATTTTCTGTCTGTCCTTGGGGAGGTTGCTTCTCTAAGCCTTCATTTCCTATGTATAAAACGGGGATGATAAGACTTATTCCTTCTTACCTTGATAGCAGTGCCTGTCAGTGCTCAATAAATGCTACCTGCTCCACTGGCTGATCCCACTTTTCACATTTTGAAAACATTTCTCCCTCCTCTTTCTCCTGTAGTGAGTTTTGCTTAATGAATTTCTTCTTTTCCCTCAAACCACGTGTACCATGTGTTCTCCATGTAGTTGTAGTATTAAAAGGAACACCTGTGAGGGTTCCAGAAGCTGCACCACCTGTGTATGTGGAAGTTGTGAGCGCCATGTCCATCATGCACCTGGACGTCCTTGCAGCCACGCACCTGTGGGCGCAGGTGTGGCATAGGACAATCTGGACTCTGCGTCCACACATTCAACCAGTTGCAGAACTGAAGATAATTGGGAGAAAAATTGCATCTGTACTCAGCATGTTCAAACTTTTTTCACTGCTATTATTCCCTAAACAACTATTTACATTGTGTTAGGTATCATTAGTAATCTAGAAACAGTGTAAATTGTACAGGAGGAGTGTGAAGGTTATACGCAAATACGACATCACTTTACGTAAGGTTTATGAGCACCCTTGGATTTTGTTTTCTGATGGCGGAGGGTGTCCTGGAACCAGTACTTTTGTATCGTAAGTATTCCTGCCACCCATACAGGTCCCAGCTTCTGAGAGAAAGGCACACCAGTGAGGACTTTGCCCACCTGCACACCACTCTTCTTCTGTCTTATTTTCTTAACTAAATGACTGGGGAGGGGGGCTGTTGTCTGTTTTGTTTAGTTTCTGAGCCATCCTGCCCTCGTAAAGACATTCAACCCACCTGATTGCCAGTGCAGAACTACATTTTAGTGTACCCGCTTGTTGGTTATCTGTCCTTCCTGTCCCTTTGCAACCTGTGCCCCTGTAGCTGATAAGCAGGAAACAGAGGGCCCGAATGCAGGGATGTGTGACGTGCTACGCTCCCAGTGATGGCTGCTCCAGGCAGGTAGTGATCACACCCCATCCCCACCCTTTTGTAAAGTGGAGATATGATTCACATGCTGTAAAATTCACCTTTTTAATGTCGCATTCACTGGTGTTTCACATACTCACATATAGGCAACCATTACTACTATCCAATTACAGAACATTGTCATTACCTCAAAAGGAAAAACCCCAAAGCCACCAGCAGTCTCTCCGCATCCCTTCCTCCCCGCATTCCCGGCAACAGCTCACCTGCTTTCTCTGTGGATTCGCTGATTTGGGACACTGCAGTAGAACCACAGGATAAGCAGGCTTCACGTCCGCCTTCTTTCATTTAGCACAGTGTCGGTTTCCTTCCTTTCTCTTTCCTTCTGTGCCGAGGAGTGGCCTCAGGGCCTCACGCATCCTAAGCTTGTGCTGTCTCTCTGAGCTACAGCCCCTAGCACGTTCTCAAGGTCATCAATGTTATAGTGTGTATCAGTAATTCTTTTTATGACTGAATATTTCATTGTATGGGTAGGCCGCGTTTCGTTTATCTGTTCACAGTTGTTATATTTGGATTATTTCCACTTTTTGTCCTTATGAACATTTGTACGCAGGCTGTTGTGTGAACATATGCTTGTAGTGCTCTTGAAGCTGAATCTAAGGGTACAATTGTTAGGTCTATGGGAACTCTATTGACTCTTTTTTCTTTCCTCTCTGTTTTGTTTGTTTGGTGGTGTAATAGGTAATTGAACCTTTTTCCTTTTTTTTTTTATTTTTTTTTATTTTGAGACAGGGACTCACTAAGTTGCCCATGTTGGCTTCAAACTTGACATCCTCCTGCCTCAGCTTCCCAAGTAGCTGGGCTTATAGGTGTGCATCAACACATCCAGCTTCTGTTTGACTTTTGGGGGGAACCATCAAGTGTTTTTGTTTTGGTTTGGTTTTAAAGCGAGAGGGACAGTGAGAGAGAGAATCAATTTTATTTAGTTTATCATGTGGCCTTCGTTGCTCCAACACTTGATTGTGTCCATGGTGCTGGGCTTCAAACCCGTGGACTCGTGCTTGCCGGGCAAGTGCCACAACCCCTGAGCCACTGCTCCAGGCCCCCATCAAGTGGTTTTTAATAGTGGATACCTCACTTTACATTCACACCAGCAATGAATGCGGATTCTAGTGTTGCCACATCCTCACCTGTTATTTCCTGACTTTTTGATAATAGCTGTCCAAGTAGATGTAAATTGATGTCTCATTGTGGTTTTGATTTGCATTTCCCTGATGACTAGGGCTGTTGAACATCTTTTCAAGTGCTTACTGACCATTTGTGCATCTTTGCAGAAAAGTCTTTTCAAGTCTTTTGCCCATTCTTTAATTTAGTGATTTGTCTTTTATTGTTGAGTTGCAAGTGTTCTATATTCTTAATAGTTCCTGAAATCATTTTCGATTAGTAACAAAATGCTCAGCTCCTTTCATCATTATCAAAATGTACCGGTGGATAAAACATGCCCACCGTTGCCTTTGGTCCTACTTGGCTCTTTCCTGTCATTTGGAGAGAGGATGTTCCTCTCCAATCTGTGTTTGCTTTGCAATAACAAGACCTAAGTGCCAAGTAAACATCTTATATTTATGTCTACAGGTTTTAGAGCAATTTCACAGACACTATTTTGTTTTTTTGGGGTTTTTTTCATTAATTAATCTCTGTTTTTGTAGATGAAGATGCCAACAGCAGGGTTAAATAACTTTCCCAAAGCCAGAAAACTAATACAGTGTACCAGAGCTGTGCACTCGGATCCCGTTACCTGCCCACTGTCCTTTCCTGGGCCGCCTGACCCTAGGCTGAACTCTTACTGTGCTGAGCCTCCTGATCTGGGGGCTCTTTTCCATTCACCCATTTTAAAGCATGGCCTTCACCGATATCATTATGTTCATCAATCTGCATCCCCTCCATTAATCACTGATCCTTCAGTATTCTCACATTGATGCCTAAACTGGGTACAATGGCAGATTTTTTGGAAGGATGCAAATGACAAAAGACCATGTCTTGGGGCTGGAGCGGTGGCTCAGCGGTTTCGGCGCTTGCCTGGCAAGCGCGAGGACCCAGGTTCAAACCCCAGCACCACGTACACAACTAAGTGTTACAGCAACTAAGGCCATGTGAAAAACTAAATAAAGTTGTTTCTCCCTTTCTCTGTCTCTCTCTCTCTCTCACTGTCCCTCTCTCTTTAAAAAAAAAATTAAAAAAAAAAAAAGACCATGTCTTGTCAGGGATTTTAAATTACTGTTTTGTCTTTTCGTACAGGTCAATCAGCTCAGAAGCTCCATGCAGTCAGTGCTACAGGTGTGGAAGACGTATGATAAGCTCTATGATGAAGTGAACATGCTGGCAATTCAATTTGGGTACTACATGGAACACAGCAAACCTGTGGTTTTATCACTGGAGGCCTTGAGCTGCCAGGTGCAGAACCTTCAGGTAAATTAGTCAGAGGGTGACCTAGTGCATTATGTGTGGGAAATTCCAAGTGGAAGCAAGAACAGTAAAGGACACAAGAAGGTCTGTGCACTCGACAGAGAAGCACAAAACAGTGTATTAGTCAGCAGAATCAGAAATATATCTTGAAGCCAGGAGTGATAGTGCCCACCTACTATCCCAGGGGCTAGGGAAGCTGAGGCAGGAAGGTTATGGATTCAAGAGACTTAGCAAAACCATGTCTCAAAAACTAAAAAGGGCTCGGGATATAGCTCAGTGGTAGAGTGTCCCCAGGAGCAATCCCCAGAACTACACAAAAACAAAAAAAGTATACCTTGAAATTCTAAAGTGAGTCATGTAAGCAAAAAAGTAAGAATGTCAAAGTGTATATTAAATCTTCCTTTATTTTCTGTGTCCATATTATTTTGCAACTTAAAAGTTTTATTGAAGGGTTGGGGGCATAGTTCAGTGGTGGAGCACGTGCCTACATCATGCAAGGCCCTGGGTTCCGTTCCTAGTACTGCAAGAAAAAAAAGTGTTACTGTGTGACTGCTCTAATTGTGTAGCAGTCTTCTTGGGGTGGCTGGGGCATCTGAAACTGATCCTCCTGCTGTATTCTTAGTCTCTTCAAGATGAAGCTGAGAACAGCGAGGGGAGTTGGGAGAAACTCCGGGAGGTTATTAGCAAACTCAAAGATTCCTGCCCCTCTGTTGCTGAAATAATTGAAGAGAAATGCCAAGATGCTCAAACAAGGTACACTTTAAGTTATAATCTGAGGGCTGGAACTGTGGCTCAGCATTTGGAGTGCTTCCCTGACATGTGCAAGGACCCAATTTCAAACCCCAGCACCACATGCCCAACTAAGTGTCAGAGAAACAAAGACCAGATGAAAAAAACTGATTCTCTATTCCCCTCTCTCTCTCTCTCTTTAAAAAAAAAAAAAATGCAATCTGATTGATAGACCTAAGGCCAGGTTCTCTGAGATGACTAGTTCATATTATTCTGGCCTTTGCTTTGAATGATCTAGTTCATGTACAGTTATATGTCATGAGGGCTGGCATTTGCATCTCCTGCAGTATTTGGGCATCAATCTAGAAATGCCCTAAGTATAGCCCCAGTGTAGCCACTTACAGAGGGCATACACTAAATGCCAGGAGCTATCTGAAGAACACCAAAGTCAGAGGCAGAAACATAGTAAGGAGTGGGCTGCACTCCTTACTATAGTAAGATTGATCTGCAAGAGGCCATCAAATATCACCATAAACATGTAATCTGGAAAAAAAGAATAACGTTCTATCTCTTGGGGAAACCATTCATGATGAAAAGGAAGGAATTCTTTGATAAGTTGCTTCTTGAGGGATATGAAAGCTCCTAAGGAGTGTGGCTTTTTCATTAATTACAAGACTTTTATTTGGGGCATGAAATATGAAAGTTGTCCTAAACTTAATTTGCTGGAGACAAGGATGAAGAGGCTAAGCTGCCTTACAGGTCCTTTTCCACTCCTCCTCCATGAAGATGCAGCACCTCCAGTAAGTAAATCAACTTTGAACAAGGGAAACCAAATTCTATTATGGTGGTGGTGGTGGTGATGATGATGATGATGATGGAGTTGAGTTATTGTACAATCATAAATGCATACAAAGCAACATATGTTAGGTATATGAACTTAAACCAGAATTACCCCCCCATCACCCACCCTGTAGTCTCTTGACTCTTCTACATTTTGCCCTACAAGCAATATTAATGCTTAGAGGGAAACCAAATTCTATACCCTGCAGTGATATCCTCAAGTCTTGATCCAGTCGCTCTTGGAAAACAGGAGTTTAGAAGGAGCATAGAAATATATTTGAATCCACATAGAGTATCAGAGCCACCCTCAACACAAGGTGGTACGGTTGCTATTTAAGGAATTCAAACCACTGCTGCATATACGAGTTCAGTAGACTATTTGCAGACTATTTTGCGCAGCCATTTAAAATTAGATTTTCTTATTCTTTATTAATAACATGGAAAAGTATATTTTTTTAAAAAGTCACACAGGAAAGAAAGGCAAGATATAGACTGTTTATGAAATGAGATTATTTCCTGTGTTTTTACTTTTGCAAAAGTGATATTTTATTTATGTAATTGGAAAATAAATTTCTTTGACATAAGCATAATTTAAATAAGACATTTAAAGAAACCCGCTGTGAAATGGAAGTATCTCCCAGGAAGAGAAGCTTCATCAGGTGTACAATTCAGTGCTTTCTCCCCCTTTGCCTAAAAGGCAACATGATACAGTAGATGTTTCTTGCTAATCACCAATGTTGTCAATTTTGTTGAATATTATAAAGTTAAGTAAATAGCCTAATTTGGATGTCAGTTTAAATTGCAGTTTATGAAAATCAATTAACGGTGTGTTAATCCACCCTCTATTAACTTTGTGGTAAACGGTGTGTATTATACTTTTGCTACAAGAAAAAAGGGTGCAGTGAGGGTCCTTTTGTCACATTGCACTGACAGGTGGACCCTGGTAAACCAAGACCTTGCAGACCAGTTGCAGGAGGCCCAGACTCTGCTCCAGCTCTGGAAAGCTTATCACGGTGCTCATGTGGAAGCTACAGCCAGGCTGGAACAGCAGGAAGCAAAGTTCCAACAGCTTGCAAACATCAATATGTCTGGAAGCAACCTGGCGGAGATCCTGCCAGTGGCCCTGCAGGACATAAAGGTGGGTACAGAGCCCGACAGGAAACCAAAGCCAAGTCAACCTCACTGACAGGACCAGTGAGGGATGGAATGAGACAGACCACGTAGATGTCAATCAGGACAGGTGCCCTGAGGCACCAGGTACCCAGCCCTACAAGCTACATAGTATGCAGCCAGCAAGATGGAATATGTGGGATTAGAAGGAACAGCTTGATTCAGAGAGAGGGTTCAGGCAGCTGCCAGGTAGGGGGCCTGACAGCATCTCATTCCAAGTCTACACTTTCACTGTAGCAGTTAAATCTCTAAAGCAAAAGCCTCATAGACTTAAATAAAAGCAAAAGTGTCTCACCAGAGTAGGATCATGTACAAATAATAGTTCTTGAATCTCCTGCTTTAGAAATTTTCATGGCTCATTGGCATTTTAGTGTGACTCTTCTGTGGGAACAGTGATCTTCAAACTATATTGAAAGGTAGTACAATTTTGTCTGTGGTGTTTTTCCCATTATAGCTAAGAAATGCCCAGAAAGTGAATACTTTTTAGTTTTAAATTTAGTGACCGGGTATCTTGTATCTTCTGATACTATAGTTAAAATCAAAACAAAGTAGCCAATGTAGTTAGTTAAAAGAGACAAGAAAATCCCACTGATCTGTATTTCCAATCAACGTCTACCTGTTTGGTTGTTTAAAAACAAAACAAAAGCGCTGAGATTTCAAACACAATGTATCACCAAAGGTAGTCCTAAAATCAGCTTGATTGAGATTCTTCAGTCTCTGCAAAGGAGTTCACTTACATCAGGAAGTCTGAGGTCAGGGGTCAAGGTTACAATGATTCTTGAAATGGTATGCATACAGATCCCTGAAGTGTTAGTACCGGGCCCAAGTTCTTCCAGCTGTGGATGGAGTGGCAGGGGCCAGGGACTTACATGAAAGGAGGGAGAAGTATTTGGTGAATCCTGTTTCTTCTCCAGGAGCTGCAGCGTGATGTGCAAAAGACAAAAGAAGCCTTTCTCCATAATTCGACCCTCCTGGACCGACTCCCACAATCTGCAGAGTCCAGCGCCCCAGGGCTCCTTTCTGGTCAGCTGTACTCCTTCCAGAGAGCTGTTTATTTGGAAAAGATGCTGCTTGTGAAAGCTCACGAATTTCAGGTTCATCTTACTTTTCCATTCAGATTGTGGTCTTGGACACTGGTGTACTAACCTCAGCACCTGTATCTTATGGAGTGAGAGTACTTTTTGGACAGCACTCTAGGGAAATAGCAGAATGAATTCGCCCTGAGCCCGTCTGATTCTGGCTTTAATCACATGGGCCTGGGAAGACCTTAAGCAGCTATTTATTCTTTGTGGAATGTGTTAGTTTAAAAGGTGGTGATTTGTTTGGATTTCTGAGTAGGGTTGTAAAAGTAGCTCCTAGAAGCATGGCCTTTTGCTATGTTCTTTATTCACTTTCTGAAAAGCTTTTAGTGTGTGAGCTGCATAGTGCCCGTGGAGCTCCAATATCATGTCTCAACAGCAACAGGAAGTAAAAGCTAGCAGACCTGAGGGCAGCCTTCTCACCAGATGGACAGGTGAGCTGACCATCTGGAAAGGTCAGAAGCACCAAGTAAACATCTAGGGTCTTTGCTGTAGTCATCTACCACGTGTGCTAACCCTGTTACCTGTGCTCATAAAAACTGTGCGTAATGAACATCTCTCTTTCTAGTTTGTTCTTTCACAGTTTAAGGATTTTGGGAACCGGCTGGAATCTTTAAAAGGCTTCCTTACACATGAGGAAGAGAATTTGGACAAACTTTACCAGCAAGACAAAGAAGAAAATCCTGATTCATTCCTGGTATTAGCAATATTTTTTTTTCCTAAGGGCTTAGATTCACTGTAGGATGAAAAAATAAGCTAATTACTGTTATATTATAGAATCTGTTTGCATCGTAATTAACTCCTTTTCTTCCTAATTAACTCTTGAGCACACTCATTTGCTTACCATTCATTCCTACCCTAGTTTTTCTAGAGTCTAGCAAAGTAGAAAACACAGATCTATTTTAGTAATATCAGAGAAGTGTCCTAGATTTTTTTGTTGTTGTTGTTATCTTGTGGGGTTTTTTTGTTTTTTTTTTTTTAAGAGAGAAGGACATTGAGAGAGAGGAGAGAGAGAATCAATTTTTATTGAGTTTTTCACATGGCTTTTGTTGCTCTGACACTTGGTTGTGTACATGGGTGCTAGGATCCAAACCTGTGTACTTGCGCATGCTGGGCAAGTGCCATAACCGTGAAGCCACCACTCCAGCCCCTATCTGTGGCTCTTATTCACTAACTTATGTGAACCAAATTTGGCTGTTGTGATTAATTAAATCTTTTCTGGTTGGTTGAAGGTAAAGTATAAAATATTCTATTAAAATTGTCTTTTTTTTTTTTTTTTTTAACCAAGAATGGTGACACACACCTATAATCCAGAGACTGGGGAGGCTGAGGCAGGAGGATCACAAATGCAAGCCTAGCCTAGGCAACTTAGTGACTCCCTTTCTCAAAATTTAGGAAAGGGGATGGGATGTTGCTCAGTGGTAGAGCACTTGGCTAGCACGCATGAGATCATGGGTTTAGTACCTAGTACTGCAAAGAAAATATTGTGTAATTTTTTTCCTTTTTAATACCTTTCTAAGTTTTGTGCAGTTGACATAAATGAAAGAATTTAAGAATTCTGGGTCTTGCAACTCTTAAGGATTGATATTCATAACCTAAGATGAGAAGTCAGTAATTGACACCCTGTCCATATCCAAGTCCACCTGCTATTTATGTAAATGCCCTTCCATTAACACGTCATCTATGAGAGTTTTCATACTTCAAGTGTAGAGTTGAATCATTGCTGCACAGATCATATGGCCTGCAAAAACCTAACGTATTGATTTTTGGTTTTATTTTTTATTGTTGTTTGTTGGGAAGGGGTTTTGCTATATTGTCCATGCTTAGAACTTGTTGGGCTTAAGCACTCTGTCTGTCCCAGGATCCCAAGTATCTGGGAGTCCAGTTCAAGCCCAAAATATTTATGATCTGGCACTTTACAGAAAATATTTGCCAACCCTGAACGTGATTATTACAGTAAAGTTCTATAGTGATAGCATGGACATTGTGAGATGTGTTTGTTTAACATATATTATTGACCTACAGACTATACATGAAATATCTTTTTAAAGATAAAATTTTAATGAGTTTGCTTTCATGTGGTTTTACATTCTATCAAAATAAGGGAAGAGGGTTAGAGTGGTGGTCCAGCAGTTACGGCGCTTGACAAGCATGCATGAGTACGTGGGTTCAAACCCCAGCACCCACGTACACAACTAAGTGTCAGAGCAATAAAAGTCTCTCTCTCCTCTCTCTCTCTCTCACTGTCCTTCTCCCTTAAAAAAAATGGGAAGAATATCTTCTTAAAGTATGGTTTAAGTACCATGTTTTGGGGCTGTAGGGGTGGCTCAGCAGTATCACACTTGCCTGGCATGCATAAAGACCCAGGTTCAAACCCCAGCACGATGTACACAACTGAGTGTCAGAGCAATGAACACCAGATGGAAAAACTAAATAAAGTTGATTCTCTCTTTGCCTCTCTCTCTGTCTCTCTCTATCCCTCTTTCTCTTTTAAAAAAAAATTTTTTTTTTTAAAAAAAGTACCCTGGGCTAGAGTGGTGGCTCAGCAGTTTCAGCCCTTGCCTGGCAAGCACTAGGACCCGGGTTCAAACCCCAGCACCACGTACACAACTAAGTGTTGGAACAACGAAGGCCATGTGAGAAACTAAATAAAGTTGTTTCTCTCTTTCTCTGTCTCTCTCACTGTCCCTCTCTCTTTAAAAAAAAAAAAAAAAAAAAAGTACCTTGCTTTGCTAGGGTTGTATTAAAGATCAAATTTTCATTTGTTCTGTGGGCACACAGTATGACCTGTGTCTTGCTTTGAGACAAAAATCTGATCCTCTTCCTGGGCTCTTTCAATGCCTAGGTAACTAGCTGTTTGACCCTGAGCAGGTTGTTTACCTTTTCAAACCCCGGTTCTCCCTCCTTGAAGATGAGGAGGCCATTTCATCATCTGGGAATCTTACTGGCATCCAAAATCTGGACTTTATTTTCTCATAGACTCATGTGCTGGCACTGACAGCCCAGGCACCTGACATCGAACGTCTGAATGAAGAGAGCCTCAAGCTGCCGCTCAGTGATGTGGCCATAAAGACGTTACAGAACATGAACCGGCAATGGATTCGTGCCACTGCCACAGCTCTGGACCGCTGCAGGTTAGAACGTCCCATCCCTGCCACTGTTTCAGTTAAGGTAATATAAACAGCTGAGCGCAGGAAAGTCTTATTACAGGGGATGTTTTGTTTGTTTTTAACCTTTGCAGTGAGCTGCAGAAAAATGGATTGAATGAAAAGTTTCTTCATTGTTGTGAAAAGTGGATCCAGCTTTTGGATAAGATCGAAGAGATGCTCCAAGTGAATGTTGCCAACAGTCTGCCTGCTCTCCTGGAACAGCAGAAAGCTTATGAGGTAAACCTGTGTTCCCACTTGCCCTGGGGCAGCAGTAGGGGAGAGGTAGATTCAGATGGGACACAAGAAGAACCTATCAGTCCTTAACTACAGAATGTGCATCTTCAAGCAAACACAGTAATTGATCATTTAGAAACTTCCCACACATTTCATTTTGTTATGATGTTTTTTATATGGAAAAATTGTTATTTATTTGACAGATAACTTCTGAACTAATATAAAGAAATGACAATAACTTGTATGTACTGTTTCATCAGTGACAGCACTGCTAGGTTTTCTGCAATACATGGAAACTTCAAGCATAACATTACTTCTACAGAATGCAAATATATTATTCAGATATACCAAAAGCATACTAAAGTACTTAGCTCATCTTTGCACTTTCATCAGTTCTCTATAGGATTGAAGTACCTGGCACAACAGTAGCTGTGGCATTTAGTATTTCACAGGTGTTTCCCCTGTTGCTCTGCTAATGTATGTTCAAAATCCTCCTAGTGACAGATCCTGAAATGATTATTTCACTCTAACTTTTTTTTTCCAAGAAGGAGGGAGAGAGGAAGAGAGAATCAATTTTATTCATTTTTTTTATCTGGCCTTCATTTCTCCAACAGTTAGTTGTGCATGTGGTGCTGGGACTCGAATTTGGGTCCTCATGCATGTGCGGCAAATGCTTTAACTGCTAAGCCACTGCCCCAGCACTCACTGTAACTTTTTTTTAATGTTTTATTTTTTATTAGTGTGTTACAGTTGTACATAGCGATGGGAATTGTTTTCACATATTTCTAAATGCACACAATACGGCAATAGAATTTGCTCAATATCCCCACTCCCCCACTCCCACACCCCACTACCTGCCTCCTCCCATCCTGCGATCCCTTGCCTCTCTTCTGGGTCCTATATTTTTCTGAAAAAAACCCAAGTACAGTGTCATAATTCTTATTCTTATGAAGAACATTTTTTATATACATGACTATAGTATATATAGTGACGTATTTATAAATGCTTGGAATGTACCTTGCTTTATCTTGGTCCCAACATTGTTACCAAGATCATCCAATGGAGCCTGGCAGGAGGGCACACACCTGAAATCCCAGCAACTCGGGAGGCTCACAACTTCAAAGCCAGCCTCAGCAACTTAGCGAGACCCTGTCTCAAAATTAAAAAAAAAAAAGGGGAGTGCTGGGGATGTGGCTTGGTGATAAATCTCCCCCACCCCCCACTCAAATCATCCGATGGAAATGGGCATTTAGTTATTATCAGATCTGGTTGCTCTAAGGATTATCTTCGTAGTTAATGTTGACGAGATGGTTGAGCATTTCCAATTGACCTTAAGTAGATTGAAAATAAATTATGTCCTCAGAGAACTTAAATCTTTTTTTTTTTTTAAGAGAGAGAGAGAAGGAATCAATTTTTTTTTTAATTTAGTTTTTCACTGGCTTTCGTTGCTCTGACACTTAGTTGTGTACATGGTGCTGGGGTTTGAACCCGTGTACTTGCGCATGCCAGGCAAGCACCATAACCACCAAACCACCGCTCCAGCCCTGAGAACTTAATAAGAAATTTCTAACAAGAAACTATATTGTAGTTGTAAAAGAAGTATCTCTGTCCAGAGTCATAAAAATGAATTCTAGCTGATAATTTTATGTTTTGACTCATGCAGATGTTAGAAGCTGAAGTTTCTATAAACCAGACAATTGCTGATTCTTATGTCACCCAGTCCTTACAACTCCTGGACACAGCAGAAATAGAGCAAAGGTAAGCTGTCTAGGACTTACAAAACTAATACAGTTGATTGGGACAGGTCTCTGAAATGCAAATTTTTCTTTTTTTTGTACAGATCTATGGGCACAGTGTGTATTTCAGCACATGGGTACATGACCATCAGGGGTTTCAGGCTTCTGTCTCCTCTCCCTTTCTCTATGATTGGTGTCCTCAGGGGCCTGCCTTCTAGTTCTTCATAAAATATACTTTAGGTATTGGCCACTACAGTCACTCCACTTTGCTGCAGAACACTGGAACTTACTCCTTTTAATTGCAAACACATTATCCTGCCCACCTTCAGGCCCTGCAGCTATGTTAGCTGAAAGGTCTCCATGGGCCATTCTCACAGTGCATTAGGACAGGGTCTTCCTCTGCGGCCATAAAAACACCGGTGACACTTTTTTCTATGGTAGGAGGATGGGGTAAGCAGTACAGAAGCTTTTGAAAATAGCCATTTCCTAAGCATATTTAATTAAGTTTTTATGCATAATGATACTTCTACATAGATTCCTCTTTATCACCACCCTCATGATGGTTTGTTATTTCCAAGTAAGTTTTAAAGTGCTTCTGTTCCCAACAGGAGACCATTATGGTTGTAAAAGAAGGGATTTCTCTCCAGGCCTGCGGTAGGGTCAGTGCTAGTCAGGCTGAGCAGAGCCCCCACAGCCAGTCCGCTACCATAACTGAACTGCTTCTGCAGCTGGCCCACGCGCTGGCTCGCGTGACACGCTCTTCAGTTTTAAAATGATGTGAAGTACAACCTCCAGTAATCAATAGCATTACAAGGTATCTACATGTTCCTTTATTTCACTTTGATCCAATTCCAAGATTTCCAGGTAGCATTTGGCAGAGTGTATGCTCACACTGCTTCAGTTTCTTTAAGGAAATAGTTGTGCATCCTGGAAAATACCAATTGTATGCAAATTATCATCTGCTAAACCCTTTTTGCCAACCACACATAGCCTCTTCCAAAGCTCCCCTCCCCACTTTAGGTTTAAGTTGAGTAGAGCTCAGACTTTAAAAAGTTATTTGTTTGATGTAAATTGTGCATACAAATAGCAACTCTGAGCTTCTATGACTCACTGATATTCTTTCCTTTGTGTTCTTGTCAGGAATCTCTAACCATCTGTTTTTTCCCAGACCAGAATTTGTTTCGGAATTCTCAAAGCTGACAGACCACTGGCAGAGCGCCGCCCAGGGCGTTCGGCAGAGGAAGCGTGACACTGACAGGCTGGCGAGGCAGTGGCTGTACTTCACCTCCTCCATGGAGGACTTGCTCCACTTCCTCACTGACACCAACCACCTGCTGTCTGCAATAAAGGGTCAGGATTGCTACAGCCTCTACCAAACCAGAAGTCTGATCCATGAGCTGAAGGTAACGTCTGCAGTAGCAATGTGAGAAACTCAGGGTGCTCATTATTGGCAAGATGTTCCTTCACCGCAGTTTTTATATTTCTGTGATGTCACAGTCTGAGTGTGCCCTGCGCAATGGGAAGCCGCTGGGTATAGTCACCACACTCCACAGCGTGGTCCCCAGCCTTGTGGGATTAGAAACTCCATCTTGTCTGTTCATCTAGAAATAGCAAGGGTCTCTCGGGGCCATTGGAGGACACTGGAAGCAAAGATGTGTGGGTAGAGCCAAGCATGGTGGCACACACCTGTAATCCCAGCAACTGGGGTGGCTGAGGCAGAGGACTGCAAGTTCAAGGCCAGCCTAGGCAACTTAATGAGATCCCATCTCAAAATGTTAAATAAAAGGGGCTGGGATAGAGTGCTCTGGGTTCAATCCCCAGTACGGCAGGGTGGGGTGCGGTGGTTAGATCCAAACTCAGAAGTTACATATGTGACTTCTTCCATATTGTCTTAATCAAGGCCATCAGACACACCCACACAGGTTCACGAGGAGGAGACAGAGGCACCACCATGTGATGAAGAGTGCCAAGGTTCCAAAAGAGCTTGTGGGACTGAGGATGTTGTCGTGACCATTTTATGACAAACACAGTTTGCCATCCTAGTCAGGAAGCTATTCCTGCAGTCTTGGAGAGTTGGTATGATAGCTAAGACAAGGGCCATACCGTGAAGATTTTTTAAAAGGGTGTTTTTGTAGATGGAGTTTACAAAACTCAGTAACAGTTTGGATGTGGCAAGTAAAGAAAAAGCCCAGTCAAGGATAACTGGGTTTGGCTGGAGGATGTTGGTACATCGTGTGCGGGAGACCAAGGAGGGCAGACAGGGGAAGGCAAGGTCTGCTAAGTGGCTGGAAGAGGAGGGGGAGTGGGTGTGTCCCTGCAGTCAGTAGCTTTAGCGGTTTGGATGATCTTGAGTTTTCTCAGAAGCACTTTTATACGTAAATCAGTGCTCATTGTTTGATCAGCTTCTGTTTTGGAAAATGGGTACATTATGTCCCCATTGAGAAATTCAAAGATAAAGGAAGCCTTATTTGGAATGGACAAAAGCTATAAAAAAAAAAATTCCAAGAAAGAAAATGCTTTTAGAAGCACAAATCAATTACAAAGCTTTTCCTTCATTTTTTTGTGTTGAAAATAATTTCAATCCTCTTTAAAGAAAAGCCTATGTAGTATTCAGATGGATTTTTTATACTGTCCTTTTAGTGCATATATTGATGCACATATTTATGTGTCTGTAATAAGCTTGAAGTATTTTTTTTTGTATTTTACCTTCTTTGTTGTTCTGTCTTCTTTTAATTTTATTCAGGATGATATGCACACTCTACTCTTCTGGATTGCCATGGTGATAACTAGTATAAATAATTTTAGGTCCAATACTAAATCATTTTCTTAATCCACTTTGATCCATTTAGCTTATCGGCTTTTATTCTGTAAAGTATATTTTTCAATTTTCCTTTCAGTCATTACACTAAGAATCTTATCTCTTACTAATCCTTAGAAATTATTTTAAGAACATCTCACTTGGTAATGTGCTCTCTACTAAAGTAAAACATTAGCTTTTGATGTGACTGAGAGTGTGTATGTGTGTGTGTGTTTAAATGTTTACACATGCTGCACATTCTAACCAGGTTTGTTAATCTATGTCTAATTTAACATTTAAGAAAAGCTTTGAAGCCAAGCACAGTGGTGCACATCTTAATCCCAGGTACTCAGAGGCTGAGACAGGAGGATTGCAAGTTCAAGGCCAACCTGGGCAACTTAGTGAGAGACCCTGTCTCAAATAAAATGGGCTGTAGCTCACTGAGTGTAGCTCAGTGGTAAAGTGCCTCTGGACTCAATCCCTAGTGTGAGAGACAGGGAGGGAGGAGAGAGGAGGGGAGGGGAGGAGAAAGGAAGGAGGAAAGAAATGCTTTGAAGAAAATGTACACAAACCACAAACACACAATCACATTTTTATCATAGCAGTGACTGAAACAAATCGTTTTTTTGTCTTTTTAGAATAAACAAATCCATTTCCAGAGATGGCAAACCACCTATGTGCTAACCCTGGAAGCTGGGGAGAAATTACTGAATACACCTAACCTGGAAGCTAAAGAGTCAATGAACAAGAGAATCGGTCAGCTTCAGGACAGCTGGAAGGACCTGGAGCTCCAGCTAGCAGAGATGATTAAACAGTTCCAGAGCATCGTGGAGGTAAACCCTGTTTACTTACCAGTTCATCATATTCAAACACCATACATACACTTTTTGTTTGCTGTGTGAAAATGTTAGCAATTCTAGAAAATCTAATATCGTGAGGCTTCCAATGGAACACAAATCCTACTAATCTGTGAGTTGCACTAGTTACTTCATAATAGTGAAATAGCAATACAGCACCGGAAAAGCTCAAGAGTCAAGTATGTAATTACTTGAGGTGCTATTAAGAAATGTACTTTTATGAAGCATGAAATTTAATCATGTTCAGTGGAAATTCAATACACAAAGCTAACATTCCATATAATGGTCTACGCTGGGGTAAAATATATGAAAATAAGCATTGCAACACTGCATTTTTCTGCTATCATCAGGGAATACTCATTTCCACTAAGCGAATTTTCCAGATCATTTATGACTACACATTCAAGAATTGAAATGGGGGCTGGAGCAGTGGCTCACCCATTACAGTGCTTGCCTGTCATGCACAAGTACACGAGTTCAAACCCCAGCACTACGTACACAACGAAGTCTTGGAGCAACAAAAACCACATGAAAAGATAAATAAAATTGATTCCCTCCCCCTGCCCTCACTGTCCCTTTCTCTTTAAAAAAAAAAAAAAAAAAGAATTGAAATGTTCCCCATCCTCAGCCCTTTTTATTTGAGTTTTGAAACAGGGTCTCTCTAAGTTATCCAGGCTGACCTGAAACTTGCAATCCTCCTGCATCAACCTTCCAAATAGGGGAGGATTATAGGCATGTGCCACCACCCCCTGCTCTAAACTATTTTGACTCTTTAGTAGGAAAATTATTTTGTTTTGCCAAAATGCAAAGTTGTTCTCAAAGACTCTCAGCTGGTTTGAACCTATGACCCACCCAACACTTAAATGCTCTGTAAGTTCTGATAGAATTTTTGTGATTTTTCTTTCTCTTTTCTGAATCGTAAGCTGTTTTTTACTTTATCTTTCTGTGTGCTCACATATTCCATCTAGCCCATCCTCCTCCAATCTGTTGTGTGTACCAACACTAGATAACCAAGCTTGACAGGGGTACTTTTTTCAAATTAAGTGTAAATATGTGCTGAGTTAGGGCCGAGTGTTTCTCCTGTGAATGAAGTATCGGAATTTTATGTGGCACATGACTGATGTGAAGTTCATTAACAAGCAAACTCTGGTTGACGTCTGCCTTGTGTGTAAAGCTGATGGTAAGTGGAAACAAAGGTGTGGTGAGAGAGGCTGGGACACAGTTCTGCTTCTGTCTTTGCTTTCTTCTTAGCTGAGTGCCAGAAAGTTGATGCTGCCGGACAAGTGGCCTCCACTTAGCTGGAATGTTACCCTACTTTTGGGTCCCTCTATGTATATTTGGGTAGCAGTTGTACTGAAGAATGGAATGATGTTTCATTTTATGTTTGTCCACTCTTAGTAACCTGAGAAATAGAAACGTATCCTAATGATTCCAATTTAAATACCCTGAACTTGAAACAGCAGGTACCTGTTTGCTGAGCAGTGCAAGATCGGAGGAAAAGAGATGGTGGACACTCAGGCTTTCAACCTCCTTCCTGTCTGTGGGCCAATCAGTATCCTCTGAGCGTCAATTTCAGTCTGTTAATATTTACCCTGTCTGTGCCCTAAGGTTATCATTCCCATGAGTTAATAAAGTTTGAAAAGGTTTTGTAAACGGCAAAGCTTTTTAAGCAGAAGGTGGCTGTAGTTGGAGCAGTAGGGAGAACCGGAAAGGGAAGGTTGAATGAAAAAGGGCTGCTCCAGCCAAAAATTGGGAGGAGCTGAGAGCCAGCAGAGGAAGGCAGAAAGCGTGGAAAGGGTGAGTGCTTTTGCCTGAAGGTGCTGTCAACCGCTTATGCCTGAGACTGCAGGTGCTGGAAGTTCAGCCTTACAATAGGCTTTTAGCTCTGAACTTGTCTAACTCATATAGAAGGCAGATTAGATAGACGAGGAAGATGGGCAGGCAGGAAGAGAGGTTTCCAAACAAATTCAACCCAAATGAGCCATAGGTAAAACTGCAAGTCATATTGATGTCCATCTACTCCTTTAGAGCAGTCTGCTTAAGACAAGGAACCAGGCCTCTGTGTGATTTGCAAAAACATACAAGAAAGACTCACTACATGGATTAAATGAGCTATTCTATTTCTACAGTTCTTAAGGACCATGTACTTACCATTTAAATATTGTTTTCAAATAGACCTGGAACCAGTGTGAGAAGAAACTCCAGGAGCTGAAAAGCAGGCTGAAAGTTTTCAAAGCACAAAGTGGAGATCCTCTTCCGGAACTTCACGAGGACCTCCACAGAGAAAAAGAGCTGACTAAGGTACTGAAGTCTGAACTGGTGTCAAGATAATTATTGAGCTGTTTTCTGAGCTCTTGAAGTGGTTGCTTGCCTCTGTTTCTGTGTTGAAACTCAGTTTCACATTCAATTGAAAAAGATTTTCCCTATGTTCTAATATCATATCTTGAACTCTTCAGGTATTAGAATGATGCTTTTTCTAATTGTCATGTGAAGATGAGGAAAACTTTTGCAAAAAAAAAAAATTCATTTCTGAGGAGCTTGAGGGATTTCTCCTCCAGGTCCTCTTTATAGTGTTGCTCCTCTGTAATATAAGATATAGCCACTGAGATTATTGTAATAGCTATTCCCTTATCAAATAACCTTACCTTTGCATTGAGTACACCTGAAGAATTCGTTTTTAAAACCAGTATGTTGAGTTTTTTGCTCAAGTATAACATTTTTCTAAAACCTTCCAAACCCTGTTCTGCCTAACTGACCACACTAGCAAACATTCCTGGATATTTTAAGTCTTTGCAAAAGGCAAGGTACAAACATCGGTAGGAATTTGAACCATAAAATTCCCAGGTCAGGAACTTCTTGCATCTCTTTCTTGTCTGCAGGTTTGGTATTTAAAAGGCATGCAGAGCCTACTAGTTTGATCTTTTAAATTTTTTCTTCTTCCTTCAGTGACTTTAAGAATCAAATTTTTTTTAATTAGGCAGAAATGAGTTTTCTTTTTGTTTTGGTTTTTGGTACCAGGGATTGACCCAGGGGCACTTAACCACTGAGCCACATCTCCAGTCCATCTTATATTTTATTTTGAGACAGGATCTCACTAAGTTGCTTAGGGCCTCACTAAGTTGCTGAGGTTGGCTTCAAACCTGGATCCTCCTGCCTTAGTCTTCCAGGTCGCTGGGATTACTGGCATGCACCTCTGTGCCTGGTGAGCTGAGCAGTTTTCGAGAGTTTATTGCCCCATCAAATCTGTCCTGTTTGTTTTGGTTCGGGAGTTTGTTGCTACTAGGAATTTACCCCAGGCATGCTTTACCACTGAGCCGCATCCACAGCTCTTTTTATTTTTACTTCAAGACACGAAGTTGTTTATGGCCTTCCTAAGTTGCTAAGGCTAGCCTTGAACTTGTGTTCCTCCTGTCTCAATCTCCCAAGTTGCTGGAATTACAGGTGTGCACCACTATGCCCAACCTGTTCATATTTTTATTGATTTTTGTGTTGATTTGAACAAACTGCTCATTTATTCTTAATACTCTTACTCCTCTGTTGAGTATGTGCATTTTAAATATGTTCTTCTATCAGAGAACTTGATTTTCCGCTTTTTCTTAGTGTCACTGGCTAAACAAAACATTTTATTTCAATGTAGGTGAATTTATTGATATTTTCACATGGATTTATGCTCTCTTTTCCTTTGGGAAATCTCTGTACTTAAGTCATAAAATATACTCATATTTCCTTCTGAAAGTTTTCAAATTTTGCTTTTTACGTTTACCTCTTTGTTGAAGAATTGATTTTTACGTATGTTTTAACTGAAGGTTTATCTCTTCATTTTTTCATATAGATAACCAATTGTCCTGGTACCTGTTTATTGAATAGTCCAGTGTCACATATCAAGTTTACCATATAAATGTGGGATTTTTTGTTGTTGTTGTTCCTCTGTTTCTTTATCTTTAATATCAAACTATCTTGATTACTGTGCTTTATTGTAAAATTTTTCATTTGTGGGTAAGATGTATACCCATACCTGTTCTCCCACATTCGTATGTATGTCCTGGGGGCTTTGCTCTCTCATAGCTTTTGCGTGTGTATGAGGCAGGATGTGAAGTGCAGGGGATCAAACCTAGGACCTCAAGCACACTAGCCAGGTTCTTTACCACCAGGTAACTATATCCCCAAACTCCTGCCCTGTCATATGCCTTTTAGAAGCAGCTTATCAAACTGAAAAATTCTAAAAAGAGTTTTAATGAAATTACATTGAATTTATAGGTTAATTTTGGCAAATTAATATCTTTTGATATTGAGTATTCCTGTTCATGAAAAAGACCTATTTCTCTTTTTTACCCATATTTAATGATTTTCAGCAATGTTTTATAATTTTTTATGTAGTATTGTATACCTTTGTTAGATACATTTCTTGGTATTTTTATTTTTAAAGCTATTTAATACTGCCTTTCTCTATTTTCTGATTTTTTTTTTCTTTTTGAAGTGTTGGAGATTAAACCCACCGTTCACATTAGCCAGACAAGTGCTCTACCACTAAGCTACATCCCCAGTCCCTAAATGGGATTAATGGTGTGTGGAAATATAATCTTTATACGTTTATTGTGTATTCAACCACATAACAATTTTTTTGTTAATTCTAATAATTTGTTCATATATTCTTTGGTTGTCTCTAAGGGCAATCACTATCTATGAATAATGACAATTGAAACCCCTTTTTCCTAAGTACCACACTTCTCGGCTTCCAGCAGAATCTTTTCGGCTTTCCTATCTTTAGCATCCTATTTATCAATGGAAATAATCAGGCAGAGGCAAAGAGTATTGAATTCATTCAACCCCTGACCATATTCCAGAAAGATCCCAAGTAACCTGAAGCCTGTCTCGGACAATGTGTATCATCTCTGAATCTCTTGTGGAGATATGATAAGCCTCTAGACCAGTCTGAGCTTTTTACTTTCTTTCTCATAAAACTGCATTTTTATTATACCCAAGTTGATGTATAGAATAATTCTTACTCAGTACCCCCCCCCACACACACACACACACAAAGTCGAGCATCGCTGTTCCAAATATCCAAAGAGCCCCATGGTTGAAAACTCTCTGAGTGCCATGCTGCTGGATTCTGGAGCATTTTGGATTTTAGATTTTTTGATTAGGCATGGATATTCAACCAGTACAGTCTATGCAGATTTTTGCAAAATCCACAACAGTCTGAAGTCTGAGATACTTCTGTTCTCAAGAATTTTGGGTAAGGGATATTCAACCTATATATGAATTTTTTATTTATAAGTTTTTCATATATATCCTGACAACTATTATATAAATCAATAGAGTGGATATCTGTGTTCATAAAAATTGAACATAATTTTCATCTTTAAATAACTTTTGAATAAGTAAAACAGTCACATGGTTCAAAATTCAGAATGCATTGGGCATGTGGTGGCACACACCTATAAGCCCAGCAGCTCAGGAGGCAAGTTTGAGGCCAGCAAGTAAGTTCTCCCCTTTAGGTTCTATACGCCATTTGTGGTGTTCTACTGCGGAATCATGAGTACAAAGCTACGGGGAAAAATTTAAAGATTTCTCTTTGATAAAAGTGCCATTTCTTAATCTCCATATAGTTTGTTTTTTTGTTTTTATACCAGGGATTGAATTCGGGGTGCTTACCCACAGACCCACATCCCAGCCTTTTTATTTTTGAGCCAGGGTCTCACTAAGTTGCTTGGGGCCTCACTAAATTGCTAAGTCTGGGTTTGAAATTGAGATTCCCCCTTCCTAAGCCTCCCAAGACATAGAAGTACATGTGTGGGCCATGGCATTTGGCCTCCATGTAGTCTTTTTTTTTTTTTTTTTTTTTTTTAAGAGAGAGGGACAGTGATAGAGAAACAATTTTTTATTTAGTTTTCTGTGTGGCCTTCGTTGCTCCAACACTTCATTGTATATGTGGTGCTGGGGTTTGAACTGGGGAACTCGCACCCTCCAGGGAAGCGCTGTAACCACTGAGCCACAGCTCCAGTCCATCCATATAGTACTTAAAAAGAACTCCCCAGAAATTTTATTAAATGTAAATTCTATTGGAAAGTTATAAAATCATGCCATTGTAACTTTTAGAACTCCAAAAAAATCAACCAGAATTAACACATTTTTTATTGTGGCTGATTTCTGGTGCAAATGACATAGTGTCATCTTTCAGATTTCAACTGACAGGTAGGAATGAAGACCCTTAAAATGTGCCACGCATGAGTTATAAGCACAATAAAAACCTGAAGGTCTATTGAATGTTTTTGTCATTTCCTTTTAACTCCTGTGATGGAAGTAATTTTCTTGATGAAATCCTAGAATTCGGAGTTTTAATCTGAAAAACCTTCCATTTTAAGAGATAGATGGTTGGTCTAGTAGCATGTGTTAAATCCAGATAAGATGTAATGCTTTACAACCTAATACTTTTTTTAGAGATATAGTGGGAAGGGGAAGGGTGGGATAAGGGAAGGTAATTGGGGGGGCACTCCTGGGGATAATTGCAATATCCAGAATATATACACATTTTATATTATTTTGTTAAAATCTTGTAAGGTTGTTCAAAAATAAAAAATAAATAAAAAAAAAAAGATAGATGGGCCAAAGGTATAGGTAGGTGGTAGAGTGCCTGCCTAGCATGCAGGAGACCCTGGTTTTGATCCCCAGCACCTCAATAAGAAGATAGATGTGAAATAAAAGAAGTTTCCATGATCAAAGGAAATCATCTGCTAAATAATCCCTACCAATTATTCAACAGTTCATTTTTTTATTCCATTATATTCATTCATTTAGAAAGTTAGCCAAAAATAATTTGATTTGAACAGAATTTGTTGTTACTTTATGTCCTCATAAGTAGCAATGCATTTTTGGGTATTTCTAAAAGCAGGAAATCACATTACAACCTATCTATAATAGTTTCCGAATTAAAAATGTGTGTGTGACGTTGTTATTAGACTCCAAATGTGCTACCCTCTAAATAAAGGCAAAGACCTGTGTGACTTTAAAATCTGAAGTACCTGAGGAAAGGAACTGGAATGCAAAAGAGAGCATTCCTTTGAGAGGAAGGAGGAAGGTGGTAAAGAGCTGGCCAACCGGCCCGGGGCGGGCAGCGGGACTGTTTCTCATTGCGCAGGTCCCTCCCCTTCCCCACCTCCCCTCCCCCAGAGTCTAATCAAAGGATTAGCCTACAGGTTTGGAAACAACTGCGGCTTGAGTGGAAGGCTCCCCCCGCCACACATACACACTCTTGTGTTTAAATGCAGGAACTAGAGAAGTCTTTGACTAACTGGACTCAGAACTTGCAAGAACTTCAAACTATGAAGAGCGACTTGACCCAGCACATTCTCTCGGAGGACATGATGGTTTTGAAGGAGCAGATAGAGCATTTGCACCGACAATGGGAGGACCTCTGCCTAAGAGTAAGTCAGTCATCTGCAGGGCTCAGCTGCTTGGGAGTTGATCAAAATGTCCCGAAGGCCGGACAAAGTAACAAGGAGGGCTCATTTTGTTGAACCAGAGGTGCTTTTCAGTGGGTGCCCTGGCTGGTTGCTGTTCCTTTAGAAGGCAGCAGCACGGTCGAACACATTTGACCCTTTTGTTTCAACAGAGTTAAATGCTGCAACTTTGCACACTGTTAATGAGCTTTAAAAAAAAAAAAAATCACCTTCAGCAGGGAGAAGAATTGCAGTGATGAGCAGATGTGTGGACTCTGCTCTCTGGCGGGTGTGCCAGCGATCAATCACTACTGTTTCTCCTCTGGGCTTAACAGGGGACTCTTCCCTAGTGCAGGAGATGTGGGGTGGTCTTTGGAGAACTCTGCATTCACATGAAATCGCAGGTTTATTTCAAGGAGTTAGTTTTTCAAACTCTGTAAAAGAAGTGGCCCACTGCCACCCTGTCTCTCAAGGGATCCCGTCTGCTTATTAAGAAAGGGATTGTGGTTGGAGTATTACACAGTTTGTGTTTGCAACAGGATCAGAATAGAATTAGAGGGCTCAAAGAGTCTTTAAAGATCTTTGTTTTAAGAACATGTAATTCTAAGGAAAATAAATTCCTTAATCTCATTTTCTTGTGAATTAAGACAGTGATTTAAAATGTCAAAATTCAGGCTCTTTTGAACACCTTTTAGCAAAGTAGAAGCACTTTATCAGAAACTTCTTGATTTTAGTGTTTGATAATCACAGTGTGCCCTAATTTTAAACGTCCTTGTAAGTTTTTTATTCAGGTTTTATGTAAAAGAACGTTTAGAATATGTGAAAAGTATTCTAAAAGTTAAACACAAAGACTGGGGCCCAGATGTTCCTGATTGTTACCATTTTGAAGTCAACCCGAAGCGTGCTGTGTAAAATGCCAGGAGCTTTAAAAGCTAAAACAAACAGATGCCCCGAGGAATGGAGACCAAAAGCTAGGTTTTCCAACGGTAGATTTTCAAGCCTTTTTAACACATAAGCCCTGGTAGGATGTCCAGCAGTTGGTATTTTTGTCTCATATCTGCCTGAAAAGAGCAGAGGTTTCTTGTTGTGTATAGTAAGAAAATAAATCCCAAGGAGTTCAACCTTGTTTCTATAAGCAAGGTGTTAAAACTTTGCCAAAATAACTTAGCCCTACCCACTTTTAACTCTTAAGATTTTAAGGATTTTGAAGTCCTAAGAATATTTAACTACAATTAATGAGGCACTATTTAAATGTAAAGTTATTTAGTGGTAGATGTCATTTTGAGCTGGGGTCAGTTTAGGGGCCACTTATGCAGAATGAAGCAATGAGTGTTTGGAAGGCCTACTTGCTGCAAAACAGTTTTGGGTAACATTTCCACAGTTTCCATCGAAAAACTACAGTGTATAATGGGAACTTGAATTAAATGAATGATGTGTATTGTTTCTTGTTCATTTTGCTTTGTTTAAAGATTAGAACATTTCAGTGACTATAATTTTCCTGATCTGTTTGCATTACAAATATGTGATTTATATCATGATCTGGACTATAGTTTTCAAATTAAATAGCCAGGACATTGGCCTTGTACTGGTGTAAAGACTTAATTTTTAAAAGGGAAAGGATTTTGGTCATAAAGTTATAAATTAACCATAGTAAGTAGTCAATAAAGGCAAATTGAAAGAACAGGAAACAGGAAGAAATTTGGTGATGCTTAATAAACATATTAATTAGATAAATATGTCTAACCTCTTGGTTTCTAATTGTTAATGTGACCCGATAAATGTGCATTGCATAAAGCTCGATCCTTGCAGTCAGATACAGTACAGACATGGTATCTTGTTACTTTAACCATCAAAGGTGTACAGTTGATGTTAAACTGAGGAAGGAACAGATTTAAGTGTGTAGAGATGCTGATTAAAGTGAATGCAATTCATAGACTTTTTTGATGGAGGGAGAGCAGGGAGGGCTTTCCTGGCTCTCTGCTGCCAGATGTATTTTCCTACCCAGGTGGCTGCTCGTAAACAGGAGATCGAAGACAGACTCAATTCATGGATCGTGTTCAATGAAAAAAATAAAGAGCTGTGTGCATGGCTGGTGCAGATGGAAAACAAGGTTCTCCAGACAGCAGATATCAGCATTGAAGAAATGATCGAAAAGTTACAGAAGGTGGGCAGGGCGGTCCAGGGGCATGTGGTGTGGATGACCATGGGCATGGTCATCACTGCCCTCCTCGCTGCCAGGCTCAAAGCCGTGTAATGTGTCACAAGTGTGTTCCCAATTGAATTTTAGAAATCTAAGGAGTTTCTGTTTTGGATTCTTTAGAGGCAGTTGCAGAGAGATGGGAGTGTGAGGCCATCATAGGTGAACATGGTGACTGAGGAGAGTTGCTTGCTGTTGGTTAGGAAGTTTGGCAGGAGAAGGGGCTCTCCCCTCCTGGAGCCTCCTTCACGCCCTCCTCTAAACCAGTGATGGTTTCTTAGGGCCTTGGGGAGGAGGTTTTGTTTTGTTGCAGTAGCAGGGATAGAACCCAGGGCCTCACTCATGCCTGGTAAGGGATATCCCACTGAGCCACACCCCCAGCCCTCTCCCCGGTGTTGTAAGCAGAACCCCTTGCCAAAGTGGAGAGGCCAGCAGCAGTGAAGTTCATGATTTTGCGATGCTCACTAATCCGCACTGAGCGGTCCTCACAGAGGGGCTGTTGAATTAAGAAAGTACCACTTGGCACTTGATGCCTTTGTCGCTTGATGTGTTTCACGTTTGCCTGGTGGGCCTCGCTTGATGTTTTGATCCTCTCCCAGCTGAGCTGTATTAATGAGCATGAGAATTTTTTTATTTTTAAAACAATTCGAGGAGCTGGAGTGGTGTGGGTCAGTGGTTGGAGCGCTTGCCTGGCATGCACAAGGACCCTAGTTCAAACCCCAGCACCACATACACAGCTAAGTGTCTGAGAAACGAAGGCCAGATGGAAAAATAAATAAAATTGATTCTCTCTCTCTCCCTCTCTTTAAAAAAAAAAAAAAAAGATAATAATAAACACTATTCTAAGAGGCAACTGTGTGTTTATGACTGGAGCAGAACTGAGTTTGTGGTGATAATTTGGACGTTTTTGGTGCTTTGCCAGGACTGCATGGAAGAAATAAACTTGTTTAGTGAAAACAAGTTACAGTTAAAGCAGATGGGCGACCAGTTGATCAAGGCCAGCAGCAAGACAAGAGCAGCGGAGATCGATGACAAGCTGAACAAAATCAACGATCGCTGGCAACATCTTTTTGATGTTATTGGATCAAGGTGAGAATGGTCTAAAAAAGGATTCTTACTCCCAAGGTTTAGAGTTTTCTTCACAAAGCTGGTGAACGGAGTGCAGTCTTCCTCTCTGGTAATACTGCATTTTTTATAAATGTACAGATTGATGTTTGGTAAGAATGAATGGAAATTCCATTTTCAACATTAAAAGAAAATGATTTTAATAATGCTTCACATGAATTAGATCAGCTTTACTTTACTTATTCTTCACTTTTATTTTTCTCTGGTGCTGGGGACCTAACCCAGAACTTCATGCATGCTAGGCAAGTGCTGTACTGCTGAGCTACAGCCCTGTTCTTGCTTTGAGATGGAGGTCCTCGCTGTATTGCCCAGACTGGTTTTGAACTTGTGGGCTCAAGTGATCCTCCTGTCTCACCTTCCCAAGTAGCAGGGATTATAGGTGTGCACCACCACACCCTGCCAGCTTTAAATGAGAGTTGGAAATTAATTTGGAAAGGGACCACAAGGAGGTGTTATTCAGAAATTGCTACTCTGCTTGAGCATTTGTGTGTCCCCCAGATGAAATTGTGCATGCCTGTTCCTGCCTCGGGTGGCAAATGTCAGAGGACAGGCCATAGTCCTGGTTTCTAGGAGCTGCGCTGGGGCTCTTGGCTGCCCCCACGGCCCGGATGTACACACATGAGACAGGGATCCTCCGTAAGGGTGCATAGTGGTTGTGTCAAGCAGCTGATGTGCATCTTGTCTGTTGGGGAATGCAGCACCTTGACCTCAGGTGGAGGTGGAGGCACGGCTGTACCCACAAATCAAAGCTACGTTCTCCAGTACAATCTTAGAAGAAGCAGTTGATAATTTCTTCTCCCCTCGCAAAATGGCACTGCTCAAAGTTTTTAAATGTCTTCCATCTTTATATCCTTTTTTTTTTTTTTTTTAAGAGAGAATCAATTTTATTTATTTTTTTCATCTGGTTTTTGTTTCTCTGACATTTAGTTTTGTATGTGGTGCTGGGTGCCCTCCAACCCCTTTAAGTTCTTGCTTAAAGACTGAATTCAACCAAATGTTTTTTCTTTGCAATCTGCATATAGAGAGCAGTCCCTCTCAGCTCTGGGACCACTCACGTGGCTTTGAGTTTCCACTGGCCCTACAAGTGTTTTACATAACTGTGTGCTCCAATGTTTGAACACATAATTTAGAATATATGGGAGAACCTGGAAGGTGCATGAAAAATTGAGGGGTGATGAAAATAAGATTGTTAATAATGTGCCATATCCTTTACCTTGCTGCTTACAGGAAACCATTAAGTGAAGTAATTCACTCAGGAAAGGCATCCAGCTAAGTGATGAGAGGTACAGGCAGGAAGTAAGACGAGTTCATCACGTTAATGGGAGTGGCTATTGGAGCAGCTGTGAAGCCAAGTGGTTCAAGAGCTCAGATCACAGCTTCCTGGGAGTGGAGGTGGGGATTAGGAAGAGTTTTACAGAGGGCTCCGATCCAAGAAGCTCTTGAGTGAGGTGTTGGACTCCTGACCATTACTAGAGGTGGCAAGGGAGACACATAGGTTGTGAGTAAATAGGGACACTAGGGTTGAGCAGTACAGAAGCCACTCAGAAGATGACCAGAAGCCCTACAGGCTCAAGTAGGAAATGAAGCTAGAAAGATAGGAGGGGCCAGGCCACCTGGCGTGTACCTATGATCCCAGAGGTTACCTATGATCCCAGAGGGTTGGGAAGCCGAGGAAGGAGGATCTCAAGTTCAAAGCCAACCTCAGCAATTCAGCAAGGCCCTAAGCAACTTAGACCCTGTCTTAAAATAAAAAGGACTGGGGGGATGTGACTCAGTGGTTAAGTGACCCTGGGTTCAATCCCTGATACAAACAAAAAAATGGTAGACAGTATGGGGCTGAGTCTTAAAAGACTTTAAATTTCAGCTGAAGACTTGTCCTGCTAAGTAAAGTCTGAGTCCCTCCTGGTTTTTTTTTAACAATGGTGGGTCTCCTAAAGATGTAGATTGGGGTGATTTGGCTGGTGGCATCATCTGGGCTAAATTTCATTAATCTCTAAAGCCAGTTGAAAAATAAGCCTACAGAAATCCATTTTCATGACCTAAATCAGGTTTAAGTTTCGAGCTACTCCTGACTTTCTCACTTACTTGTCATGGAAACTTGAAGTTTCCAAATCCACAAATGTGCCCAGCGGCTTTGCTTTATGTCAGAGGCCACCGTCTGCTGTATGGATGTGCAGGGTGTGGCCTGCGTTTGGCAGGGGGCCAGCACAGCATGCAGGAGCCAGCATTTACCGAGTGGTGGTTTTCCCCTTAGCAAACTCTGAGCCTGAGTAGCATATTTGTTGAGTGAGGAGGATTCCCTTGGTATGTCTAGTAGTAAGAGGTCTTTCCTCATTGAGACCAGGAGTCTGACTATTCTTATTCCCAGGACCAAGAACAGTTCCCACATACTCGTTGGATGAGTGTTCTAGTGCAAAATTACAAGATCATTCCTGCAGGGTTAAATGTGTCTTTGCCATCATCCTCCTTATGTCCTAGGTTGTTCTCGACCTCTGGCATTAGATAAGGGTGTGATGACATCACTCCTGTTCATGGGTCATTCAGGAACAAGATCTAGCGAGTTTCCTGAAGTCTGGAGCAATGATCCATTCTTAGTCATTCATGCTGTATCACCTTGGAGCTTTAATCATCTCTTCACTTTCCTATCTGCTGCTCTGGCTGCCTGTCTTCCACCAATGCCTTGGAGGGAAAGAGGGAAAATAGCAGGAGAAAATTCTTTGATTCTTTTGAAAATAGCAATTGGGAAACTTAAGGAGTTGAAATAATAACAAATATATTGGCTGCCAGTTGTATTCTTAACGTTATGCTTTTCATGTATGATTTCACTTAAACTTCATTGTTATTCCGAAGGATAGGTATCATTATCCCATTTTACAGAAAAGGAAACTGAAGGCTGAAGTTAAATAACTTGCCCATAACTGTCTAACCAGCTCATGACACAACCAGGATTTCAACTCTGGCAGATTGACTACCTGCCATCCATAACCTCTAGTCTGAAACTTTGAAATGTGTAGGACACAGCCTAATGCCTTCAACACTCAGGGACTTCGGAGGGACCATAAGTGGAGTCTAAGTGGGGCCAAGTGGAGTCTAAGGAGCTCTGAGCTGAGGAACCCTCCAGGTGGGCCCGTGGATCAAGGCAGCTAGCTTGGACCTGTCATAGCCATCCTCACATAGAATCAGCCACTCATCTGATCCCTCACATTGACTTTATCCTGGGCATTGTAGGGAGTCACTG
This sequence comes from Aplodontia rufa, assembly GCA_004027875.1. Classification (NCBI taxonomy): domain Eukaryota; kingdom Metazoa; phylum Chordata; class Mammalia; order Rodentia; family Aplodontiidae; genus Aplodontia; species Aplodontia rufa. The sequence goes on from PVKS010015890.1 coordinate 41,713, forward strand.
CTGTAGGGGAAAGGAAGAGTTGGGAGCCCAGGTTGCCAGGTCAACATTTGAACAGGACTAATGAGAACCTGACCTGAGGGGTACACTAACAGCCCCGAGTTCTGGACATTGGGTAGCCTTGTGCATCCCACCCAGTTACCTGCTTCACCCCCATATCAAGGATCAACATCTGTAGTTTAAAATGATCATTAAGATATGGAGGGAGTGGGGCATGATTGTGCATGCCTGGAATCCCAGTGGCTTGGGAGGCTAAAGGAGGAGGATCACAAGTTCAAAGCCAGCCTTAGCAACTTAGCAAGGCCTTGAATAACTTAGCTTCATCCCCAGTCCTTTTTCTTTTGAGACAAGGTTTTACTAAGTGCTTAAGCACCCTAGGTTCAATCCTAGGTGCCAAAAAAAAATTTTTTTTTTGGAGGGAGATCCTACATAGGCATCTGGCCTCATGACTGCAGAATTTTCACTAGAAGTCTTTAACTTCAGGATCTGGGATGGTGCTCAAAAGTCTAAAACCTCCCTAAACCAGGGGTGAAATTCACTGAAGGAAAAATGAAAAACAAAAAGCCTATTATTTTGGGTTCATCCTTAGAAAATTTCAAAAGAACTAATAAAACATTGAGGATGGGATTCCTTTAACATGTGAAATTTGTGATCATTTCAGAATCATTTTTTTAATTTAGTTTTTCACATGGTTTTTGTTGTTCTGACACTTAGTTGTGTACTTGGGTGCTGGGGTTTGAACCTGTGTACTGATGCATGCCAGGCAAGCGCTGTAACCACCGAGCCACCACTCTAGCCCGGAGATAACATCATTGTTTTTTGGGTTTTTTTTTTTTTTTTTTAAGAGAAGGACAGTGAGAGAGAGAGACAGAGACAGAGAAAATCAATTTTGTTGAGTTTTACACATGGCTTTTGTTGCTCCAACATTTAGTTGTGTATGTGGGTGCTGGGGTTTAAACCCATGTACTTTTGCATGCTGGGCAAGCACTGTAACCTCAGAGCCACCGCTCCAGCCCCCTAGATAATATCTTTGCAAAGCAGCTCAGCAAAACCCGAATGCAGGAGGGATTCTTAAATTACATAAATTGTTTTTCAGAACCACCAATACACACAATCCTCTGGATTGAGGATGCTAGGTTACCTTGGAACATTTTAGATAGAAAATGCTGGGTGATGGATGGAACAACACAGAGCTAACATGCTTTAGCCAGCACAGACCCACACTCCAAAAGAGGTCTGGGATTTAATCCCCCTCAGTGCAACTGAAGCCAGGGAAAGATTCAGCCTCCCACATACTCTGACCTACTTCTGTTTTATAAAAAACCTAGTAGTAGTGGAACAGCTCAAACATCCGTCTACCTTTGTTTCCCGGAGCCCCCTTCTCATTTTGGTGATAAAAAGCATAGCAGACCTAATGATGCAGGACCTCTGTGACCACAGGTTGCTGTGTCTTTAGTGAGTCACTCTGGCTGGTCATGTTTTGGTTTGTTTTTTTGGGGTTTTTTGTTTTTTTTTTTTTTGGTACTAGGGATTGAACCCAGGGATGCTTAGCTACTGAGTTACATCCCCAGCCCTTTTTATTTTGAGACAGGGTCTAATTTGCTGAGGCTAGCCTGGAACTTGGGATCCTATGATCCTCCTCAGTCGCTAGCATTACAGGGGTACACCGCACCCCCACCCTGCGCCATGCTGGTTCTGCATTTTAATGGAGCCTATTCACAAACCAAACCTGCATGGGCATGGGAAATCTTTCTTTCGTTTTTTTTTTTTTTTTGAGAGGTACAGTGAGAGACAAGGAGAGAATCAGTTTTATATAGTTTTCCGTGTGGTTTTCATTGCTCTGACACTTTGTTGCATTCGTGGTGCTGGGGTTTGAACCTGAGTCCTCATGCATGACAGGCAAGCACCTCAACCACTGAGCCACCGCTCCAGCCCTGTATGGGAATTCTTTAAAGACTTTCTAGTACCATGTGTGAATGATCTTATGAAAATTTTCGCAGAAGAAGAAATCAGAAAATCTCTCCCATTCACCATCACTTCCAAAAGAATGAAATACTTGGGTATTAACCTTACAAAGGATATTAAAGACCTATTCAAAGAAAATTATCAAACACTAAAAAAAGAAATTACAGAAGACCTGAGCAGATGGAAAAACATTCCATGCTCATGGTTAGGTAGAATCAATATAATAAAGATGGCCATTCTACCCAAAGCCCTTTTTAGATTTAATGCAATCCCCATCAAGATACCTATGGCATTTTTCAGAGATATAGATAAAGCATTTTTCAAGTTCATATGGAACAACAGGAGACCCAGACTAGCCAAAACACTACTCTATAGAAAGGAAGAAATAGGGGGTATCTCAATCCCTGACGTGAAATTATGTTACAGAACTGTAGTAGCAAAAACTGCATGGTATTGGTATCAAAACAGAACTGAAGACCAGTGGAACCGAATAGAAGATCCTGAGACAAACCCCAATATCCTTAACTATTTGATCTTTGATAAAGGGGGCAAAACTATAGTGTGGAAGAAAGATAGCCTGTTCAACAAATGTTGTTGGACAAACTGGTCAGCCATTTGTAGACAACTGAAGCTGGATCCTTATCTTTCACCCTGCACAGAAATTAAATCAAAATGGATCAAAGACCTGGATATTAGGCCTCCAACTTTAAATTTACTAGAAAAAGAAGTCGGGTCAACACTACACCTTATAGGAGTCGGCAGCTTCTTCTTTAACGGAACTCCTATGGCGCATGCTGTAAAATCAAAATTAAATGAATGGGATGCAATTAAACTAAAAAGCTTCTGCACAGCTAAAGATCTAGTCAAGAGCATCAATAGAGAACCTACAGAATGGGAGAAAATTTTTGCCTGCTACACCTCGGACAGAAGGCTAATATCCAGAATTTACAGGGAACTAAAGAAACTAAAGTCCAAACTCGCAAATAATCCAATCGATAAATGGGCTAAAGAACTCAAAAGGAACTTCTCTCCAGTGGAAGTCCAGAAAGCCCACAAATATATGAGAAAATGCTCTACATCATTAGTTACAAGGGAAATGCAAATCAAAATTGCAATGAGATACCACCTCACTCCTGTTAGAGTGGCAAAAATGAAAAATACAACGACAGATGCTGGAGGGACTGTGATAAAAGAGGAACACTACTACACTGCTGGTGGGACTGCAAACTGGTTCAGCCACTATGGAAAGCTGTATGGAGAATCCTCAAAAAATTAAGGATGGAACCACCTTATGACCCAGCTATCCCACTCCTGGGAATTTTCCCAAAAGACTTAGAATCAGCATATTATAGTGATGTGGCTTCATCAATGTTTTTAGCAGCTCAAT
>PVKS010015891.1:0-45044 GCA_004027875.1 Aplodontia rufa
ATGATTTAGTAGTAAATGTTGTGCTTTCTTGGTTGTCTTTTGATAGTGTGCACCTTTATTGAATTTCCTCTGTGGGTTTTGAGGAACATTTGCTCATTCTTCCATCTGGAGTGTATCTTTGTGAATTCTTTGTAATGCTGGTTTTCTGTTCATGAATGCTGCCAGTGTGATCTTGTCATGAAATGTTCTTATTGCCCCTTTGAATTTGTAGCTCAGTTTTTCTGGGTACAGTATTCTCAGCTGCAAGTTTTGGTCATTCAGAAATTAAAATATTCCTTCCATGATCTCATGATCTTGTTGCTTCTAGGGTCTGAGTTGAAAAGTCAGAGGTGATCATTATTAGTTTGCCTCTGTATGTGAGTTGACATTTCTCTATTGCAGCTTTTAATATTCTTTGAATTCCCTGTTATACATTTTGATTATGATATCTCTCAGTGAGCTTTTCATTTGATTTGGCCTGTTGGGTGTCCTATATGCTTCTCTTTTTTTAAAGAGAGAGGGACAGAGAGAGAGAGAGAAACAATTTTTGTTTAGTTTTTCATGTGGCTTTCATTGCTCTGAGACTTTGTTGTGTACATGGTGCTGGGGTTTGAACTCTCATACTTGTGCATGACAGGCAATCACTGTAACTGCTGAGCCACTGTTGCAGCCCCTCCTATATGCTTCTTGGATGAGCATATCTAACTCTATTTTAATATGGGAAAATTTTCTTTAACTATTTCATTGAGGATGTTTTTTATGCCATTCATTTGCATTTTGATTTCTTATTGCATCCCGATTACTCTTAGAGTGCTTCTTCTGATTTTGTCTTAGACATTTTGAAAATTCTGCTCATGCTTTGTGAGTTGTCTTTCACTCTTGTCATCCATGTGCTCAAGGTTACTCAGCCTGTCCTCATTGTTGGAAGTTCTGTCTTCAAGAGCTGAGGTTCTCTTTTCTATAGAAGTTGGTCTATTTTAAATTCTTCCATTATTCCTCAGATGTGACTATTTTAGCTCCATTATTTCCTTTTTCAGTATGCCTATTTCTTTGATAATAGTTTTTCATCTCTTGAGCTTTCTCACTTAATCCCTTCATTAAATCTTCTTTGAGTTCATTGCTCTTTCAGCAATCAGATCATTGATGATTTTTTTCTAGGTCTTCATTTCACCCTCTGTTTGTGGGCCCCTTGTTTGGGGAGCTCTGAGCTGGGGGTGAACCTTTTCTTTTATTCCTCAGTTTTGAAGTGCTTCTTCTGGACCTCTGAACTGAGTTCCCCAGGGCTGAGGCAAGGCCGATCTTCAGGCAGTTCCCCTGGCAGACCAAAGGGTCAGGTCAGAAACCACTGCTCTGATGCCCACCTTTCCCCAGAAAGCTGCTTCTGCCATGAGCTTCCTGTTGCAGCCCTTTTTGTGTTGAAGCTCAGGGCAAAGGTCTGTAACCTGTTGTGGGCGAGGGTCAGCACGCTGGATTGTGGAAGCACAGTGGTGGGGTGAGTTGCTGGGTCCTGGGGTCTTGGAGGCGTGGGACAAGCCAGAATGGATGTGCCTATGCACCTCAATGGGACCTGAGATCTTTGGTAGTGGGGAATGGCCCGATATATTTGGATGTGGAGGGTATGTGCTGTGGCTGGGCAGCTCCAGACTCAGGTCCTCATGGTATCCTGAGCACCTGCTGGCTCAGTACTGGAGTCCTGGGCCTGTGCATCAGTTGGATGAGGTGGCTTGGGTGGGGAGTCTTCAGTGGGTGTGTCCTGAGCCCACAAGGTGGGTGGGCCAGGTGGCTCTGAGCAGAGATCCTCCTTGGGGTTTTCCTGGGTACCTGCTAATTAGGAACCAGAGTCCTGGTGCTGTGGGGCAGGTGGGCAGGGCAGCTGAATGTGGGGTGTTCACCCAGGCCTGGGTGCCTGCTGCCCAGAACCAAAGTCCTCAGCCCTTGGGGCAGGTGGGTTGGTTGGCTTTGGGCAAGAGGGTCCTCCTCAGGGCCCTCCTGAGTACCTGTCAGTGTGGTACCAGAGTCCTGGTTCCATTGGTGTGCAGGGGCACTCTGAGTGGGGTGATCCTCCTCAGGACTCTATAGGAATTTCTGAAAATATATCCTATATTCAAATAAATTCTCCCAATACACTATTGAGATTCTAAAAAGAAAATTAGTGACTCGTTATTCCACAATAAATAAAGACTTTTTGGCTGGCATTCAAAACTTTCAGTCTTTCCAATATAATTGCTTCCCCGGACTGTTTTTACGCTATCAGAGAGAAAAGCAGTTCATTTTTTTAAATAAGGACTCTGATAGTAAGAGCTATCTTTCCAACTGAAAGTTCACTATTACAACAAATGTTCAAGGAACAAATATTTTTTTGTGTACCTTCAAATTAAACCAAGATGTTTGCTTACTATTCAAATAAGCATATTTAGTACAAAGTCAGCACAAATGAGACGAAAAGTCAATGCCACTGTTTTCAGAGCCCTGGTAATTGCCCACCACACCCTGTCCTGTCCCTGCTATCCTCCCAGAGGTCCAAGAGTGGAAACCTGCAACTTTGAAAAGCTCCCAGATGCAGGCACTGTCACCTGGGAGAGTGAGGCCAGAGGCCTCATAGCAGTCGTCTCTGCCAGTCTATTTTTGTATATTTCAGGACTTTGGATTTAAGATTCATGAATAATTTTCAGGACTCACTCAAAGAAATCTTACCAGATGTCTGATTATTAATGGTCTCCTAACAGCATGGATAGCATTCTACTAGAATAATTTATACTGCCTTGCACGGAATCTAGGAGGCCTGGCCAGAAACCTTGATAGGTGCGGAGGGAGACTCTTGAACTCAAAGTATAAAGTAATTGATTTCAGGAACACATACACAATGCATACTACATGCATAATATCCATATTTAAATCTCATGTTTAAACACTTCACACTAAAAAACACAATTAAATCTTGAAGCCTCTGTTAACTCTCACATTTTAAAAAGCAGGAAACCATCATTATCTAGATGATGAGTGTCCACAGATGACTTCCTACTGATAGTGATAGTACTTAATTGCTTTCAGAATCTTTTCTGTAAGTATATTCTAACACACTTAATATAAATAATGTCAGCACATATAATCTACAAATATATTTATCACCTTAGCATATATTACCTGCTTTCAAATTATTAAATAATTTATTAAATTTTATATAGATATAAAATGTAACTAAACATAAAAATAAGTTTACAAATATTTAAATGTACAAATATATAAGTATGTTATTTAATATCTATACTTGTCATATTTTAAAATTGTGTTCATGAGTACTGTTAGAACAGTAAGTATATAGTGAGAATGCTTAGATCTTTTTCTACATTTTATAAGGGCAGAAAATAAAATTTTCTGGTAGGGAATCTTTGTGATACACAGCTTAACATTATTAACATATCTATAGATCCAATTGATTTGGTCACTCCAAAAATCCCATTATCAGGATGTTTATATATGCAATTTTCCTGTATATTATTCAGATACTTTGTGAATGAAATCAAGAAAAATAACTGAGTTTGAAATTGCTATGACCAAATGTCTTGCAGGTGTTGACGGTCATTTTGGAAATATGCAGCAGCAGCCAGGAGTAGTGGCACACAATTATCATCCTAGCAACTGAGGAGGCTGAGGCAGGAGGATCTCAAGTTTAAAGCAGCCTCAGCAACTTAGTGAGATCCTGAGTCACTTATCAAGACCCTGTCTCAAAATAAAAAATAAAAAGGGCTGAGATATGGCTCTGCGGGTAAGCACTGCTGGATTTAACCCCGGTATTAAAAAGAAAAATAAAGGAGCTACAAGACCCTTGGGAGAAGTCCCAATTGCCACAGAAATTGTGCAATGTGTGCCTAGTGTTTCAGCGTTCTTAAAGAAGTATGGCACAAGACTGCCAGCCTGAGATCACTGAAGTTCCCAGAAGAGCTTATGTCAGCTAAAATCGGGCTGTCTGCTCACCTGGCCTCAGCTGAACGTGTCAATTGCTTTTGGTATGCTCCTAACCATGGCAAATCGTGTCTCTGCAAATGTGGAAAAATAAACATGTAATATTATATTCTATCTGTTCCCACAAAACGTGCAAAATTTGGTTTGCACAGGAATTCCATAATACTAAGAAGCAAAATGGAGGGAACCGGCTAGGTGATGCAGTCCGGCTAGCATGGTTGTGCACAGGGTGCAGCTGCAGGCAGGGCCCCTGTGGGAAGTCGTGGCTTCTCCCTAGGAAATGAGGAGAGCCATGGGAGCTGCGCTGGCATATCCTGCTTATCAGGCTGACAAGGGAATCAGGGCTTCCATGCCTTACATTGGCCAAGAGGGGAGCCTCGAAGGAAACTGCTCGTGTAGAGATGGTTTTATGAATGAGCAGCACGCTTCACGTTTCACGTAGATCTGAAATAATTTACATCTACTTCATACATGAATTCCCATGCAAAATGGGATAATGGTCAATGTGATAAACGCAGATTAAGAAACAAAACATGCTGTGATTCTATTTTTAACATAACAGGAAAGAGCCTGAAAATGTTGGACATGCTGTCTTACTAATTAACTCAGTTGCTGACTTCCCCCAGTCATTGTCTACCCATACAATTTAACATGGCTAGGCTTTTTATTTTTTTAAAGAGAGAGAGAGACAGTGAGAGAAAGAGAGAGAGAGACAGAAAGAGAGAATCAATTTTATTTATCTTTTCATGTGGTTTTCATTGCTCTGACACTTTGTTGTGTATTTGGTGCTGGAGTTCCAACCCATGTCCTGACACATGACAGGCAAGCCCCGTAAATGCTGAGCCACCACTCCAGACCCTATATTTTTATGTTTGTATGTGTGTCACCATTATGTTCAGCAGTGAAAACAGATTTCTTCTTTTTAGAGAAAAAAAATGAAAAAATACCATGTAGAAGTGAAGCAGAGATTCCCAGAGATCCCCCCGTCTTCCAGCCATGCTCTCTCCTGGGGAGAACTGCGCCCAGCACAATGCGGTACACGTGAAAATGGTCTACTCAACCCCTCGTCCACCTCGACCTGAGCCACCTGAGCAGCTGGCCCACCTCAGGAAGTGCCCACACTAGCCAGCTTACGGATTTGAAGGAATTTAAAAATCACCTGCACCTTACGGCTGGCTTCTTCGGGAACTTCAGCTTCGGCTACTATGTGCACAAGGCAAGAGGACACTAGGTCCACCGCAGGAATGAGGTGTCTTTCCATGTCTTAGTGTGAGAGAGCAGCCACACGTGGTGGGGGCCACACACATTCTCACAGGTGTGCAGTGGTGGGGAGCCCGGCAGGAAGCAGCCTCCAACCCTTAGGTTCAGGGCTAAGGTCACCAGAGCAACACCAAGCAGGTGGCCTGGCGCTGCAGCCAGCATATTTGTGGTTCAGCGACTGAACACAGGTATCCAGGCGAGGACTCTGTACTTTTACTTCCTTAAGTAGTCCTGGTATCCAAAGGAATCCAGCTTTTTTAAAAATGTTACCGACAATGAGGAAGCAAGGAAGGAAATGGGGGAGATTACGGGGGAGCAGAAGGAAAGAGCAAAGAAGAAAGGAGGAGAGGGTGAGGGCAGGGCAGAGGAAGAAGGGCCTAAGCTCTGCTTCCAGGAACTCACAGCCCAGGGTACATAGAGGGGCATTGGAGGGGTCAGGGAACCCTGCTGGTTCAGTGCAGGTGAGCACTCAGAAGCACAGGGTGCTGTCTGGACAGGATGGAGACTGGGTGCACGGGGAGGGCTTCTGCAGAGAAACAGGGAGCCCCACCCCAGTGCTGCCCAGGGAAGGCAAGGTGCAGAGGCTCGGTCGGCAAGTCTTCCTTGTTAGCGCTCTGTCTCTAATGTGTGCACTGTGATGTGGCACATTCTCCATCAGCCATGTGTGCTTGGGTATGCGCAGGGGTTTGGAACTTCAGCTGGGTGCGATTTTTCACCTGGTCTTATCATGGTGCATGCCAGAGAAGGCAGTTGAACAACACTTGGATGGGTTTCCTTACGGAAGCAAACTTTGGTAGATGGTGAAAAGAAGAGCTTTGGGTTCCTTTGGCACTCTCTTTGCTACTAAAATGGCCAATCATTTCCAAAATGTAAAAGAAAATACTTAGGGATCATCATTAGGGGAAATAAACTAAAAAATGAAAAAGAAGACCTGTATCAGAAAAAAAAAATAATTAAAGAACTTAAGTGGCAAGTTAAATAATACCTCCCAAATCCTTTTCATTAGGAGAACTGAGGTCCAGAAAGTCTAAGCAGCTTTCAAGAGTAGGCGTTTGCAGAGGTGGGGTGAGCAGATGTGTTCAGTGTGGCGGAACTGGGCACAATCAGGAACTGGACGACAGCACAGATGCCACACCTGGTACTGCCCGTGCAAGGGGGACCGCGGGAGCACCTGCTCCTCTCCCCGTCCCCTGTGAGTGGCCTGGGCTGGATTACTGCAGGGTTTCTCTCCACTCTCATACATCCCGAGTCTGACTCTATGACTCTGTTCCCTGGGGAAATTTCATCCCAGGAGGTCGATTAACACAGGTCTGCTGTGTGGGAGGGAGGTGTAAAACACAAGACAGGCACAGGAAGAATGTGGCAAGACACTGCTGTACTGAAAGTGATGTATACTGCTAATTTTTTAAAAGATGAAGTGTTTGTATAAGCACAGACACAGATGAAACTTTGGAAACATCTCTTGAAAACACAGGGTTGATTGTGTCATGATGGAGCTGTGCCTGGTGGCTTGGGAAGCTGTGCCCTCCATCAGGAGGTGGTGGGGTAGAACTCGGCTGCCCAGCGCACAGTGTGCTTGCTTCCTGCAGCAACACCGTGTCCTACTGAACCCCTGGCATGGGAGGTTGCATGCTTGCTGAGCAGCGCAGGCATTTTTATTCATAGGAAACTAACAATCCAAATGCTTATCTCTGTATGTGAAAGTAATCGAAATCACAATGGAAATAACCCTTGAAAACAGAGATAGCAAGTTAGCTGCCTTCAGTTCACCTAGTCATTCAGCATCTACTCAGCCAGCGGCTGATCCATGCTGGTTCCCGAGACTCAGCCAGCACCTGGGCAGCATCAGATCTCCTGGGTCTGAGAAGACCTCAGTGGGGGAGCACAGAGCAAGGCAAGCAGGGAACTGGCCACCGTTACCAGCTGGGCTGATGCTCAGAGGCAAGGAAAAGAACACTGTGGACAGCCACCTGGGTGGAACACATCCGATTTTGGACAGGGTCGGGGCTGGCCTCTGAAGGGCATTTATGTCACACTGCAAGAGGGCATTTATGTCACACTGTGAGATGGGCAGCAGCTGCCAGGTGAGAGTGGACACTGAGCAGCAGACGGAGCCTGCAGGAAGGAACAAGACCAGAATGATCAGAGCACCAACAACAGCCAAAGCACCTGCCCCTCAGAAGCCAGAGTAAGTGGGGGCCTGATGGAACCCGCCCTGATACCCACATGAGAAGGTCCCACCTCTGTGCTGACCACTCACTCTGGCTGCTCCTAGAGGAAGGCACCAGAGAGAGCCGGGGGCAGGCAGAGAGGACTCAGCTCAAGGGAACAGGGATACAGTGGTCGTGTTGGGCTGGTGTGCTCCCTCCCAGGAAGGAGGCTGCCAGATTCTGTTGAGACCAGGAGTGCAAATGTAGGGTTGACTTGGTGGCCAGGACGGGAGAGATGTGGTCTCTCTCAGCTCACTGATGAAGTGCCAGTCACCTGGTGGGGACGGGAATGGGTGAAGACTGCAAGGGATGTGATCTGTTAGTGTCAGAGGCTAATGGACAGCCAAGTGGACACGTCAGCTTCTGTGTACAGAATGTGCCTCCACCAGGCTTGTCACAGAAACATGGGACTCACCGTCACAGGGGAGAATTAAACTGCGGGTGCCACCCGTGGGCAGTCCAAACACGCCTCGTGTGTGCTGGCCCCTGCCTGGAACGCTCACCACTGCACCTCCACACCCGCCTTCTCTCAGCACTGGAACATTGGCTCAGGAGTCACCCCAGTGCTGCGTTCCCTGGTCATCTGCCCCTGGAACCAGCAGTGTCCCTCAGTACCTAACACTGCTGGCTCACACCCTTTGCTTACTCAGGACTCTTCCTGCAACGGAAGCCCGGGCAGCAGGGACTTCTGTACCCTTCCTCCATCTCCAGCATCGGTGCTCAGTGAGGAAAGGACATGTCTTCCCTGAAGACTGACAGGTGACAGGAGAGGCCAGGCCCCAGCTGATGTGGGAGCACATGCACCTTTTGAGGCTGGGAAGAGAGGCTGAGGAGAGGCAGGCGGGCTGGGTGTGCAGGTCGGAGCAGTTTTCAGGACAGAAAGGGCTGCGTGTAGTTTGAAACGATACCGAGATGCTAAATTAACAGAGAATTAGGGAAGAGTCATTGGTTTGGCCACAGGAGGACTTACTGGGGCTTTTAGAAGCCCCTTTCTGGTGGAATTATGGAAGTTGGATCTGCATAGAGGGAGAATACTCTGATTTGACCACATAACCTCTCATGATTTGGGGTTTCCTATCACAGGTGCTGACATGTTAACTGGTAACCTGGAATTCTCCCCTGATCCAAAGATAACCCTGGTTTGTGTACAACAGCCCAACCAAGGACACCTGCTTGAGGCATGCCTGGCCCAGCCCCACTGAACTGCAGCTCAGCAGCCGCAAGTGGGAAATCATGCACCGATCCCACAACCAGGAAGGGATGCACCATCCAACTCCCATTACTTACAGAGGAAAGCGCTTATTTTTCCATTCCGATTTTGTTACTGTGGATTTTATCATTACCAGGAGAAACACGCAGCAGGCATTTTGTTTAAAGTTCTCAGAAGAGAAAAATCATCTAATTTTGAAAATTAAAAGGGTCATTGCAAAAACAATATTTTAAGTGCATCTTTTACAGCTCTGCTACTAGTGCTAGTCTTTAGCTGCTGGGCTATGGCTGCTACTATGGGAGGGCAACTTCTTACACCACATTGCCAAGGGGGTTATCCCTCCAGCCCTCCACTCAGGACCTGTTCTCTTCTGCAAACCTCCACCCCTGGCTCCCCTCTCCTCACCTTCCTCACAGTGCTGCTGAACCCAAGCTAAAGACCACCCCGGCATTTCCATCTTACGGGAGGTTGGTTTTTAATGGGAGGGTCACAAAAACTCTTAGGTACATCTTACTAGACTGCAGAGGAGGCTGGGAGGGCAGATGGGCAGGTGGGAAGACTTTTTTGGTGGTACTAGGGATTGAACCCAGGGGTGCTGCACCAATGGGCCACACCCTCAGCCCTTTTTAACTTTTATTTTGAGGTATGTCTCATTAAGTGGTGAGGCTGGCCTTGAACTTGGGATCCTCCTGCCTCAACCTACAGAGAGGCTAAGATTATATGCATATGCCACCCTGCTTGATTTCTTCTTATTCTTAATTTTTTAATGCATTAAAAAAGAGGATTTTACAATTTAATACTATTTTTAGAGTTATAACGGGAAGGGGAAGGGAGGGATAAGGGAGGGTAATTGGGGGGGGCACTCCTGGCGACAGTTGCAATGTCCAGAGTATATACACATCTTATACACATTTTGTATTATTTTGTTAAAATCTTGCAAGGTTGCTCAAAAATAAAAAAATTAAAAAAAAAAGGATTCTGAATTTTCTGCCAAATTGCAACGTTAATCCTACTGAAAGAAACTCTTTGATTAGAAAAAAAAAACAACAAAAACAAAAACAAAAAACCTGAACAGACCATAGGTCCTGCAGCCCACACATCAGTAATAGTACATGCAATGGTTTGCTCTGGGAAGAAGTGTCACTGAAGGTACAGCCAGGAACAACCTCGCTCTGCCCATCATTGTCCATCCCCTGTGCTTCCCTTCCCAAGCACAAGCAGCATCTAATGTGACCCCTGTGTCAGAGATCATGTCCTGAACAGTCGTCCTGCTTCAGAAGGAAGCTCTATGGGAAGGGAGGGCAGCAAGACCTGGCAAGAGGATTGAAGGAGCAGCCACCATTGCAGAAGGACAGATCCCACTGTAAAGCACCTGGGCACGTGGGCACTCGCATGCATAAGGCCCTTTCCTCGATGAGTGTTCTCTGAACTGAAGTCCACACCCTGAGCATCTCCAGCACTAATTATTTAACAGTTGCTGACAGATTCTTTTTAGCATTTTTCATCTAATTTTTTATCACTGATAAAATTAAGAGTTAATCCTTGAATATGTAACAAGCACTCTTTTCCTCATTAATCTCAAACAAAACACATCTCAAAATGTAGACAGAGTAGCTATAACTTAAGTGACAGTGTCAGAGAAGACCTGCCCAGTGGATGCCCCTGTGCACAGCTGGAGGCCTGGGAGATACTCAGAGGCACTGAGCACCAGGGAGCTTTGGGGTGCAGTGTGTCTTCTAGGCTAGTGGATTTGTAATCCGGTGAGAAGGGCAGTGAGTGGGTGCCACTTAACCTGGAATGGTCCAAATAAATCCTGCAGTGCAATAATGCGGCCCTGCTCCCGGTTCAGAAACCAGCACAAATGCAGCACATTGCAGTGAGGGGTGCGTGAGCGGTGGCTCACCACGCAGGAATCATGCTGCTTCACCACTTTCTAACCGAAGGGGGGATTAAAATCTCCTAATTCATCAAACAAATGTTAACGGCCCATATTTTCCAAACTTAACATGAGAAAATATTGCATATGAATGTAAAAACATTCAATTACCCTTAAATGAAAATGGAAATGTCACTCAGAACATTAACTGTCCCGCCAGCAGCCTGGAACATGTGACTTTAGAGCAATCCGACATCACTTCTCACGTCTCCACTCCACGCCAAGCTGGTGAACAGCTGCACATTGTTTCAGTACCGTGCTGTGTGGATCATAGAAGCAGAAGGGGTCTGGTGCTCGTATTCCCAGCTATTTAAGCTCAGCAGAGGGCATCGTTCATTTTAAGAAGCTTCAGTGTGAAACTCGGGGAGTGGGCGTGTCCCTCATCTAGAAGACCCAGGCAGAGCGTTCCGCTGCCATCAGGCCAGTACAATAAAACCAGTCTGGGCTATCCCTACCCTGCTAATGAAGTGCGATCCTTGTCTTTGGGAAGGGAACCACCAAGGCCTTAGAGCATCTGGCCTGGTAGCTTGCTCAGGTGAGGTCTCTGGGCAGGCCAGGTGCCCTGTGCTCCCAGGTAACCAACAGTGGGGGGCTTGCACCCTATGGCTTCAGTCAGGTGGCATCAGAGCACCCCTGGATGTGCCAGAGCCCCAGGTCAGCAATGTGGGTGGTCACTTGGTCTATGCGACTGACTCTCAGGCAAACCCAGGACACCACAGCCCAGAGGAGACTCTCTTTGACCACACTCCGCATGCTGCCACTCATCGCTCCTGGGACAACTGGTAGTGGACACTAGGAGCAAACCTAATGTCCCCAGACACTGCCCAACATAGCCCAATTTCAGCCTGTTCCCACTGTCATGAACCAAAACCAGGAGTATATGTCACATGGACATTCTGAGTTCCTGTGTGGTCACCTGAGGGTGGTCCCGGGGACCCCTGCACCCGTGTTCCAATCCTAAGACCTGAGTTCAGATGCACGACACACCTGAAAAATCACGTGCTCCCCTTGGATCTGAGTTCTAAGATTTGATAAACATCACCTATTATGACTTCAGGATCACACCAAAGAGACTATAATAAAATACATGAAAGTGCCCCACAGGAAGCTCACACTGAATGGACTGATTCCATCTGTTGCAAGAAAATATGTTGAAAAACAGTGTGTGCTACGTGGTTGCTTCCTATGGACTGGAACCCTCCTAATAACCCTGTGCTGTGGGATGGCTGAGCTTCGTGAGGCAGAGACGTTAAGCACAGATCATAACCATACTTGAGGGCTGCAGGCAGTGGAGCACCTGACTAGATGCACGAGGCCCCAGGTCTGAGCCCCAGGGCTACAAATGCACAGGCACGACTTGAATCAAGGAGCTAGGGTTTAAACACAGTGTGTCTTCAGCACACTTCTTTCTTATAAGTGGTACTTCTTTCTTCATATTTCATCATATTTCAAAAAGCTATCGTGGTGGGACTGGGCTCCCAGCTCAGTGGTAGAGTACTTCCCTAGCCCATGAGGTACTGGGTTCCATCCTCAGCACTGTGTAAAAATAATAAATTAAATAAAGGTATTGTGCCCATCTACGACTAAAAACAATCAAAAAACTAAAACCTATTATAACAAATCTTGGTTTTTATAACTGGCTGTCAGATCCACACTGTACTGAATAAGTAAACACATAAGTAGATAGTTAGCATGAACCATGCACACGGACACACGTGCCCCTCCATCAGCCATCTCTTCCACCCGGCATTAGCTGCATGTGCTCAGGAGGGCAGAGCAAGAACCTCAATGCCATTGTGCTGAGCTTCACCTCTGCCTCCCACAGGCGGCCCTTGCCATGAGACCTGGAGAATCCCTGGATATTTTTGATAGTCAGAGACTGGAAGAAATCACAGGGAGCATGCCTGTTCCTCCTCCCACATACCCTCTCTCTTTTAAACATCTTAGCCTCTGGGGAGCAGAGGAACTAGGAGGTTTCTCTCTGCTTTGTGGAAGTTAACAGACAGGAAAAAGCCTGCAGTCAGAAGAGAGCAGACCCCGGACTGGAAGGACCCCAGAGCCCCAAAATATACCAGTTCCCACAGGTGACCAGGACTTGGTGTTCAGACCAGGGCGCCAGGTAAGCTTGCTTCAATTCAGATGGCACTACAAGGAAGGTCAAGGGACGTAAGGGGAGGAGAGACCCACAATAGCCGTAGACTTCTCTCCCATCTCTTGGCACAATGGGAATCCTGAAATCGTTTCAGGAGAATGATAGCGTCACGTTTCTTAAAATTCTAAAATCGTGATCTGGCATTTGCCCCAGTAGTCTACCTTCCAGTTTCCATAGAGATTTACCTCCAGTCCAGCTTCCATAAAACAGAAACACCCAAAACAGCTGAGTCCAGCCCTGACCTGCAGACCTCTACTGCAGGCTGGGTAGCGGGCTGCTGGGTTTATGAGGAAAAGGAAAGGCAGTGGAAATCAGGAACCCGAGATCCCTGTGGGACCACTGCAGAATCGCGGTGGCATGGGTAGTAGCTAATATCACTGTTCCTGCCAGGGGTCATGCATTCACCCGGGAGTCAGGCGAGTTCAGGGTTTAAAAGGAAGGGAAAGGAACGGTAAGAGGAGAGGTTGCGCTGCTCCATGAGAACAGACTGTGCCTCACCAGCGTATGTGGGGAAGACATCTCACATCTGTGCGCACTGTCAACGTCCGAGTGAACCCACACACAAATAACCACTGAGCAGGTGAGGAACAGCATGAGAGGCAGAGCAGGATACTGAGACCCGACCTCTGGCCCCAGCAGAACACCCAGCGGCCGCCTCAATTGAAATCCCCCATCATCCGAGTCTGCTCCCTTCATCAGAAGCTCCTCTCCCAACACCGCTGTGATGATACACATGGAACGTGAGGCGCTGGCCAGAGGCCACGACCTCTGGTTCCCATGGTTAATTACACGGCTTGTTATTTTTTACCTTAAGCTTTGTATCGCATTTCCAGGGCAATGCACCTGAAACCCTGATTTATCTACACATTTGGTTTTTTGACCTAAGATGTGGTCAGTATCTTTGGGGACATTAGTTATCGTGTCCGCTTCCTGCTAGCCCTGGTGAAAAGCTGCAGGATGGCCGCAGGTATCTACCGTGCCCCCCATGTGATTGCCCCCAGCTCTCCACCAGCATCTCCGTGCCTGCAGCAGCTCCTGCAGTCTGCTGGAACTCCTGTCTCCTCACATAGAGCAGCTTTCTCCTCCTGTCCTCTCCTCTTGCGAGAGCAGCTCTGCAGGGAGGACCGACTCCCTCCTGGAAACTGGTGCAGCCTTCCATGCTCCACCCAGGAGGGAGAGAGCCGAGCCAACTTGTGGAGCTGATAAGCCAGTCTGCAACCTCCAGTCTTCAAACTTCACATCTAACCCCGAGATGGTGAGAAGGTACCTGCAGCTGATTTAAAGCCCTGTACATATTTATTCATTTGCAGTCCAAAGCCCACCAGTAAGCGTGGGCTTAGGCCCCAGAGACCCCTTTATAGCACACGGCCGGAGGTGTCCTTGGGAGCTGAGCCTTACTGCTGATGCAGGCGTCCTTTGGTTGTGACTGTGACACTGGATTGTTAGAAGCAGGCTGTCCATCTCTAACTCAGGGGAGGTATTCGTGGTGACTGCAAGGATGCTCACCACATGTGGAGCAAAGAGTCCCTGGCCCTGTGTGGAGAGGGGTTGGCCTCAGGGGCCATGGGGTAACAGAAGAGGGCTTTGGGGTGTGCAGGTCTCGTCCACTGATCTTTAAAAAAGTAATGCTGCTGGTTCAAGATTTAAGAGTAATCATGGCTGGCTCGATTTGACCTTGAGGGTGAAAGAAAAGGCATAAAAGCGTACACCGAAGAAGATTCACAGAATTTGTCTCATCTTATTTTCATGAACTATTGGCATAGGGTTTATTTGCCCATCAATCCTGGCCTCGTGGCTGTAATCAGCCAGGCTTCTGAGTAAACCTAGAGAGCCGGATGCAAGTCAGGGCAGGGGACCCCCAGCAGACTGCACCTCTGGACGCACATGTATGACTGGAACAGGTGCTGTCTGCTGAGCCCGAGGCTCAGCTGCCCCTGGGCTTCCACATTATGCCTCAACACCCACACAGGCCCAGGGGGTGTGATGGCATGGAGTGTCCCCCACAGAGGAGAGACGGCCTAACGGAACCAGTAGGCACTTCCTTCACCACCTAGAGAATGGCGTCAGACTGAGTAGCCTTAGAAGCCAGAATAAAAGCTGGGTTCTCAGAGCCCACAGCTCTCCTCCTTCATTATCAAGTGGCGTTTTTCATCTGTCAGGATACGCAGACTCTTCTAGAAAAGTATGACTTGGCCTCTTGGGTGAATTTATTTATTCCAGCACAAAAAAAAGAAGCATGTGAAACTCAGAAAATCTGTTCCAAAACTATGATTCACACCTCTGCTATGAGGTCAAAGTTTTTTAATAGAACAGTGATACTTACATTTATGAAGGAATCTCAGGTAATTTTTCAATTGTGCCAAGAGGACAGGAGCTCCAGAGGGTCTGCAGCTACCCAGGACCCTGGAGGGTCCTGGTTCTCTAACCACCTGTGTGACCTGTCCCTCAGGTGGCAATCCTGCCAATCTCTTCCTTCAGACCTGTCCTGATTTTCCTATTGTAGGGCTAACCTCAGTCAAGTTTCAGGACATGAGTAATAATGTCAACTAACTCAGAGGAAGCAAGCAAGAAAAAATCAGCACAGAAGAAGCCCAGGAAGAAACGGGCACGAGCCAAGGACCCCTAGAGCTCGGGGCCAGGCGTGTCCCTAACAGGAAGGACACATCTGTTCTCCTGGAGCTGCCCCTTGCACCAACGTGCTCAGGGCAGAGGACAGGGCCGAGCGTGCCTAAAGCTGCCTAGCAGGCACAGTAATGGTACATGTCAGAATGCACACAATGGTGTGTCAGAGAGTGAGGCCTGGGAGACGCACACAGCCAGCGAGCACTGGCCAGGAATCAGCCCACCATGAGAAAGGGTAGGGAAGATGGACCAGAACTTGCCCTTTCCAACCTCGGTCCTGTGTCACAGGAAATCACCGAGAATTTGTAGCCTTGGGTCAGCTTCTCTGCAGGCTCAGAGCAAAACCCAGGGAGGCTGACTGGCTCTGAAATCTCAAGTGGAGACCAGGAGTCGAGGGTGTTCTTCACTGATGACCAAGGTAACAGACAAAACGGCCCCCAGAGCAAATTCCCAGGAACATGATTTCCCCGGAGAACCAGAAAACCAGGCCGCAGGCCAATGAGGGAGAATGGCATGGTAGAGAGGGGTCTGCTGGGGACAGGGCTCTAGAGGTTTCAGGCACTGGCTTGGTGGGAGCAGGATACAAAATAGGCATGCTTAATTTTTACCCATAAAGAAAAGAAAGGCCAGGAAATATTTTTGGAGCAAGAGGATAATAAAACATTTCAAGCACAATTTGTAAATGCACCTAGCAGAGCTTCTAGACAGGAAATATAAAATTATTCTATGCTAAGTTTGTAGAGGTAAAATCATATAGGTGAAATTGAAATAAGAACAGATTGGAAAGGGCAGAATGCAGAATAAACTCAAGAACAGATCCTAAGAAATCATCCAGAGCATGGCAGCGCGCGGGAAGGCGGTGGATCTGAGTGCTCAGGGCACGAGGGGCTAGGTGGAGGTCTGGGGCTGGCCTGTCAGCATTCGCAGGATGAGTGACAGCCAGGAAGAAGCAACAATTATAGCTACGTGGGGACCCAGAGCCAGAGCTCAGCAAGGCCATGAGGGTAAGAAGCGGGGCCACCTCAGAGGTATCAGCAAACAGCAAGGTCAAGCAGCAGATGTGGAAGCTAGAGAGAGGCGGGCGGAGGGCAGCGAGGGGTCGTGAGGGGTGGAGAGAGGGCAGAGAAGGGCAGCGCGCCGGGGAAATGGGCCAGGGCTCCCGGCAGAACCACCTGCCTAGTACCTGGGCACGCTCATCCTAGACAGGGAGGCAGGAGGCACTGCTCAGGGCGCTGGGCATCCGTGGCTAGCCACGCTAACTCAGCTGATTATCTGAGTTAATGCTATGTGGGAAAGAGCTACGATCTGCGTAGCTGGCTAAATGAGGTAGAAAGGACATCTTTAACAGAGGACAAAAGCATGAAGCCAAGGTGCTTTCTCAGGAGCTGCTGAAACCAAAGCAGGGCAGGTGGATCCAGGCCTCCTGGTTCCGTCTGAGGAAGAGCCCCAGGGCAGCAGATGGTGTGGCAGCCACACTGTGCACATTCTCAACCCTTCCGCCATCCCAGACCTGAACCGCAAGCTCTAAGGTGGGTGGGGCTCACCGTCTGGGGTGAAGAGCCCCCCAGGTCAGTCAGGTGAGCCTAGGTTTGCACAAGATGATTGGACACGGGTTCTGAAAGATCGTGAGCCCAAGAAAAGAACAAAGGTGGTGAGGCACAGATGCCCAGCACCAAGCGTCTGTGGTCACCTGTGTGTCCGCCAATTGCCAGGATTACCGGGTTTCGTCCCTAAGGAGAACAGACGCCCAGTGCTCCCCACGCCTGCATTTCTTCTTGTCTCCTCTGTGCTCTTTGTCTCAGGAAAATCCATCGGCTTGTTACAGTCTGCACTGGGTCCCTTCTGTCCTGCACTCTGCCCAAGGCCACTTACAAACCCAAATGGCCAAGTCGGTTAGTTGCCTCACTCCATTCAGCCCAGGCGGTGCACACACGCAGGGATCAAGACCTCTACAGACCACAGAGCAGCAGGTCCCCCTCTGCCTCAGGACACAATGGTGCCCACAGCAGCCACAAGGGGAAGGCAAGACAGACCTTGTGGAAAATGTCAGGTGTGGAAGATGTGAGCCCCAAGGGTCCAAACCGGAGGTCCAGGAGTGGGCACTCTCAGTGAAAGAGGGGTAGCTGGGAATAGGGGGCCACTGTGCTGGGAATGGAAAAGGGGAGGCGTCCTGAAAGTAGGAGGCTTCTACACGGGCAGAAATCATGGGACCTGTGGCTCTCCAAGGGACATGGGGCTGCCTCTGGCCTCTGCTTATGAGATAGCTATTTTAAGAAAGATTAGAATATGCTAGAAGAAAAATGTCCAATAAGGTGGTGTAACTTTACAAAATAAAACCCTGCTGTTTAAGGAATTATAAATGTGTGTACAGCAATTCAGATATGAATATAATAGTCATCAAAATATATATTCCTTTAACTGTCATAAATCCTATCCTCAAAATTATCCTAAAGAAATAAAGGAATTTATTTTAAAAAATTGCAATAATTGTATTTATTGCAATTTTGGTCATAACATTGAAAACTGGAAATATTCTAAATTCTCAATAAAAAGAAGCATATATCAATTGTGGCATCGTTGTACAATGGAAACCCTCCTCTTGTCATAAAACACAATTTCAGGGCATGTCTATCAACTCAGAAAAAGACTCAGCATATGAAATGAAAAGGCGAACAAAGCTGAGCACTTGGTCATATTTGAAAAAAAAAAAAACTTCTTTCACATGTACATAAAATAGTGCTGCTGTGTCCCAGATATCAAGTGGATCTGAGTTGTAAAAATATAAATTTCATTAAGTACTTTTTGTACTGCATTTTTAATTTCTTCCTAAACATGCGATGCTTTGTGATGAAACAGATCACAATAGTCGTCAATTTTAATTCAAAAATTAAAATCCTTGCTTGAAAACAAGGGAAAATTGCATCTGTTAAGACAATAATCATTTTCTTTTGAAATGAAAATAAACCATTGGCAGGTTAGTGGTTGGTTCAAGGGGAAGCAGCATCATTTTGAGTTTCCTTCCTGGAGAGCAGTGGGACCCAGGATCAGCAGTTAGGAAACCAGGAAGGGTGAGTGACTTGGTGGCTCCTGAATTCCCAGCTCCTCAGCACTTCTGAAAGCACCCTCAACCTGGCAGGGCCATTTCCTCCTGGGAGGGGCTGTCCTCCCCTGAAGGGACCCTCCCTAGCGGGCCTGGCCTCCTTCAGCAGTCCCCAGGGAATGGCCACTTTCCTCCCTGGCTTCACTGGGTGTGGACATGTGGCCCTCGGTGGGGTGGGTGGTAAGACATGAAGAAAACACCGAAGCTTCCATGCTGTTCTTTACCATCCAAGCCCTCCACTTCCAGGGCTACACTGTATTTTGGCCACATTGTGGTAGCTCTCTCTGGCCACTTCTGGTGTGGCCACAGAGCCCATGGTTGTGCACCTGTGCTGGACTGTCACTCAGGGAGGAGTTACCCCCTGAAGTTATGCTCTAGGGCAGAACCACCCGTCTTAGACTCCAGAGTGAATTGCATGCCTGGTAACAGACTTCAAAATATCTGCTTGTGTGAAAGGTAGAGAAAGGACAAGGGATACTCGAACAGTGGGCACTCTGGTGGCCAGAGCCCCCGGGTAATGCTGGGTGTCCTCCCCAGTGAGGAGGAAAAGGCATGATCAAGGAATGTCAGACGGAAGCACACCTGTGAAGTCAGTTTGATGCTATTGTATAACAACACTGAATGAAATATTGTAAATTTGAGAATCATAATGCAGGTATTGTAAGATATTGATTTTGAGGGCACAGATAACAAAGTATTGGTTTTGGGGAGAGATAAGGGGAAGGTGAGAGACAGGGAGGGGAGAGGAAGAGAGGGAGGGAGAGAGAGAAAGGGAATGGAAGGAAGAGAGATTTCGGAGGAGCAAATTGGTACAATGCTTAATACTGCTTCGGAGTTCCTGTGACTATCCGTGCGATCTGAGTTTGAAATGATTTTAAAATAAACAACCGTTTTGTTTTTGATTTGCTAAGAGGCACATATATCCCTGCATGAAGCCCTGAAAGCTCCTCTCCACATAATTGTCCAGAAGTAGAAGTTGTCCATGGGGTCCTTCTATGTGTGTCCTATATAGCCTCCTACTATGCAGACCTCTGCATAGCAGAAATAGGAAGGCAGAGATGCACCTGCTGAGTTCAGGCTGCAGACAGCAGGTGCCTCCTAACAAGGGAAGCCACCGCTCTGGTCCCAGAGTGAAGACAGCGGTCCTCCCTTATCCTTGAGGCGATATACAAAGACCCTGGGCAAGCCTGCAAGTACAGGTACTATGGACTCTCAAGTTCGTTGTTTTCTTCTTTACTGCATAGCTATGAGTAATTTATAAACTAACCACGGGGAGAAATTAGCAAACACTAGCTATAAAAGCAATCGTGATAATACACTGTAATAAAATTGTCAGTACCACTACTTCTGTGCCTCTGGGCCATTCAGTAAGAAGAGGGCTACAGGAATACATTGTGACTGCTCATCTGCTAATCTGGGTCAGATGAGTCCTTCCAGGCAACTGACGGGTGGGTAGCATACACAGCACGGATACACTGGACAAAGGGACAACTCGTGTCACAGGTGGAGTGGAGCAGGACAGCGAGATTTCACTGCCTTATTCAGAGTGGTGTGACAGCTCAAACACATGGATTGTGTATTTCTGGAATTTTCCACCTACTGTCTCTGGACTGTGGTTGAGTTAGAGTGATACAAGCCACAGAGAGTGAAATGGGCAGCCTCCCCTCCCACCTGTGTTAGAGGAGCCTTGTAGTTTCCAAACACCACGCACTCGACACACCACTGCTCCCTTCCCATTGGCTTCGGGTTGTTCCCTAGCCAGCCCTCGCTTCTCGTGGTTTTGGACATCCGTCTGCCACCTGAATTCTGGCACGTGCCATGCTCTTGAAGGCCACATCCTAGCGACAGTCAGCATTGTGAGCATCCCCACTGTCTCAGCCTCTGGTTCCTCTCCCACCTGGCTCTGCGCTCCCTACCATGCTGCCTTTTGGTAAACGGCGCTGTCCTGCATTTCTAGAACAATATGTGGCGTCAGCTCTGTCCTCTTCCGTCCTTCACCTTGCCCATCCGTGAGTCCCCTCAGCTCTCTGCATCCCCCACCCCTGTCCCGGCCTCCACCGTCCGTCCTGGCCGTGGCAATGGCGTCTGTGCCGCTTCTTCGACGCTGACCTTATTCTTGGCTGTGCTCTCAACACAGTTGGGGTGATTCTTCAGGGACGCAAGATGGGTCCATGCACGTCAGAGCACTCCTTATCTCCCTTCAGGAAGCCCAGATCCTTACATGATCTGTACTCCACACACGGTCTGTTCCCATGCCAGACACCCATCAGCCCCATCTGTGCCTGTCCATCACGCACAACCCTGACATCATTGCCTCTCAAGGTGCACCCTGGGCTCCTCAGGCACACGATGCCTCGGGGCTGGCATGGTCTGTCCCCTTGCTGATATACTCCTCGTCCACTGACCTCAGGCTTGAACCCTCTGCTCCCAGACCTCTCCTCCAGTGTCAGCGTGTTAGCGGGGTTGTCACCGACGCACACGTAGGGGACGCTGAGGAGCAAGCAGCCTCACCCAGCACGGTGCCCTCTCCACCCAGCCCGACCGTACCCACAGCTCTGCTGCCTCTAAATCCTGCCTCCTTCCCTGACACACCGGCAAAGAACGCCCCTGGGGACCAGGACTTCGTGCAGTGCTGTCCCCAGGCTGGAACAGATCCAGCACAACCACATGCAGGAGACTTTCGCTCAGGGGCCGGAGGAGCACTGCTCAACTTGAAGCCCCTCTGCCTTTGCTTCTTGTCTTGACTACCTCAAAGCATAGTTTAGCAGGTTTGGCAGTAAGAACCCGAACTCAAAACCCAGTGGAAACACCTGGGAATGCGGTCGGTAGGAAGACACCTGCAGGCTCAGTTCTCCACGCCCACACTGTCAACGAAACCACGAGGGGTCAGATTCCCTAAAGCCCCTATCCCCATTTTCTGTCTGTTTCTAGCTCTTGTCTGTGCCGTTTCAAGCAAGGCTAACGCAGGTGAGTGAGGATGATTCGGAAGCCGCAGGATCTGGCAGGCTGCCCGCGTCGGGAGGCCACTCTTCCGAGCCCAGGGGCAGCATGGCCCAGCCCTGCAGGAGTTCCATGGAGGGAAGGCCACAGCCTGTTACGTTTCTGTTTCTGCAGCACCCCAGAGCGGCTGTCCCCAAAACCATGCCAAGTGTCCCGGCCAACATGCATTAGTGGGTTTTATTGTACGCTCGTTCCCATTCTGAGACCCAGAAGGACAATCACAGTCCTGGCAGCATCGACGTAACAGTCAGCCCTTGCGCTGGTGTCTGAAACGGACGGGCTTCATGTCACTCACGTCACCCACGACAGCCTGCAGCTGCCCTCAGCAGACCATCCAAACTCAGCTTGCTTTTGTGAAGAGCCACTGTCACCAATAGAAGGACCACACCCATAGCCTCGGGTCAGGCAGAAATCACGGTGATAGTGGGGAAATCTAGCCCCACTCCTCCTTCACAGCAACACACTCACTCTCACGCACTCATGTACACACACACAACTCACATACTCATACACTTACACACACACATTCATACACTCACACTCAACCACACACTTGTGCATACACACATGCTCATACACATACTCATATACTTGCATGCACGCACTCCTGCACACTCCCGCACACATTCACTCCTACACCCACTCACATACTCAGCCATACACTTACACACACACTCTCACACAGACGCAACTCTCTGAGTGAAGCGTGAAGGATAGTGGTATAGGCATCAAATCACCCACACACAACTCACCCCTGAGATCTGGAGGCCCTTTGTCCTCCGCTGTAAAACTGTCCTTGGGTGACACAAATCACAAATATTCACATTTAGGAGGTAGTGATTGTTAATGGTGGACCCAAGAAAAACAGAACAACAAAATATTCTGTATATATTGTAGAAATATGTTTGACCAGCCAGGTAAGGTGGTACACAACTATAATCCAGCAACTCAGGAGGCTGAGGCAGGAGGACTACAAGCTCAAGGGCAGCCTCAGCAACTTATTGAGCAGCCTTAAACAACTTAGTGAGACCTTGTCTCAAAATAAAAAATAAAAAAGACTGGAGATGTGGCTCAGGTGTCTCAGTGGTTAAGCACTCCTGGGTTCAATCTCTGATGCCAAAACAACAAAAAAGAAAAGAAATATATTTGAAAAAATATTGTCTCATTTTGTAAAATCAAGCATGTTTTGCAGAACTTGGAATGCTGAAAAAGGGAGAAAGACCTTTCATCATGGGCCTGCCTTCTCAATTTAAGTGAAATATCCCGTGTTCTGGATCTTGTACAATGTTCTAAAAAGATTTCACTGTTTGGTTAAATTTTTAAAAGTATCTCCTGGGGATAGGTATTTCTGGATTAAATCAAACGTGGTTTACTTTACAGTGGCACATGTACCTGGAGGGCTGGATGGAATGCAGGGAGTGATGTCAGTGATGAGTGAAGCAGTGGCCATGTGCCCCAAGCTCTGCGGAACCACACAGCATCTCTGTCTCCATCTCGTGATATGAGAACGGTAACCTTGTGTCATCAGCAGAGTGAGTATGGAACACACGGTGGAGTTTCTTCAGAAGATTAGCAATAGGGCTCGTGTGGGGCTTAGAGGGAGAGAGCCCTGAGTTCCCTCCCGAGAACCGAGGAAGGAAAGACAAAAACCGTGTTCATTTGAGCGGAGGACCAAAGGCTGTGCCCAGCATGCTGGGGACAAAGGGACCCTCTCAGAGCAGTGTGGTTCCTTTTAGGTAACATGTTAAAAGACCCACACTTTCCTTTCTCTTGTCTTGCTCTCATGACTTCATCTGCTAGCAGCCTGACATGTGATAACTTTTAGTTTTCTTCTTTTATTAAAACTATTGACTCAGAAAATCATATCACTTAAACCTGTATGTGGGGAATAAATACACTCATCTTCTTATTAAAATAAAAAGCTTTTGCTAATTGTGGTAAAAGAAGGAGTCTCTGCTCCAGGCTAGAATTATAGTACATTGTGTAGGGATGAGAAAACTTGCCTTCCGACTTTCCTAAGAATGCTGTGATGCTGGCCAGGGTGGGGGCCACTGTCGCCCCAGCCCCCCTGGAGGTGGAGGGACAGGGTTGCTGCATCCCAGAGCTCCGGGCTATTCTGGGCTACATAGACCCCATCTCAAGGACAAGAATTAGCTCTATCATTAAGTGATTTTATGAAAACAGACACTCTGGCCCTAGCACTTGGATGCTAAGAAACAAATGCAATTCCTCCATCAAGGTCCCACTCTGGGCAGATCATCTCAGTGTACCTCGGGGTGCTCATCCAGTTGAAGGTGAGAATGGAGTTTAAGTAGGTTGTCACATAGCCAGAGACTGTGACTGCACAGGCCCTTTGCCTGCCCCGCCTTTGGAATCTGTGTGGACAGATCTGACGGTCTGACCTTGGGAAACCTGTCAGTAACCCACTTCCCAAACTGGCAGGATGGACAGATCTCATGGCCACCATCTTGAGGCCCCAAGCAGCTCTCTCACTTTCTCCTGTGTTCCTGCTCACTGTGGCTGCTTCAACACTAACCATCAAGGGTAGCCAGATTCTAGCCAGGGAGCCAGGGAAGCCATGCAGAAGACCGAACATTTAACTGTGCAACAGTTAAACAGCAACAAAAGCAGTGTGTTTGGAGACTATGAAGGTAATTCTGTGCTTCACTCCTGAAAACGTGTTAAAAGGAAAGCATGGAAGAGACCAGAAAGCAAGACTAAGAAAAGCAAGCAGGAGGCATCGCAATACCTGATGAAATCGTACTGCAGAGCTGTGGCAACAAAACAGCATGAGGTGCCACCACCAACACGTGACGATGAGCGGAGGAGAAGACACAGGCAAGTCCACACACCTACAGCCCTGTGATGTTTGACAAGGGTGCCAAAAACAGCTTTGAGGAAAGACAGCCTTTCCAACAAAGGGTGCACGGGAGACTGCACAGCTATACATAGAAAAATGAAACTAGGTCCTTATCTTTTACCATGTACAAAACTCAAACTGAAAGCAATTAAAGACTTGGGAATTAGACCATAAACCTTATAACTTCTGGAAGAAAACCGAAAATCAACACTCCATAACACAGGTGCTAGCTCTGACTTTCTTAGCGAGTAAGAAGTAAAACCAAGTATTAATAAGTGGGATGCCTTCAAACTAAAAAGCATTTATATAACTAAGGAAATGATTAAGACAGTAGAGGGAGAGCCTACAGGATGGGAGAAAATCTTCATCAGCTACCCCTCTGATAAGAACTAATATCCAGAATATGCAAAGAACTCACAAAGCTTAACACCAATAAAATCCTGAATAACCCAATCAATAAGTGGACAAAAGAGGTAAACAGAAACTTCTCAATAGCACAAAAACCCAATAAATCTATGGAAAATGTTCAAAATCTCTAGCAATCAGGAAAATGGAAATCAAAACTATATTAGGATCTCTCCTAACCCCAGTAAGAATGTTACAGGCCAAGAATACAAACGACCATGAATGCTGGTGAGGTGTGGGGAGAAAGGAACACTTGTACATTGTTGGTGGGACTGCAGACTACTTCAACCACTGTGGAAAGCAGATGGACTTCTTAAAAGTTAGGAATGGAAACACCATGAGCCAGCTGCCCACTCCTGGGTATTTTCCCACATATCTAATATTGGCATCCAACAGTGGTACAGCCGCATCATTGTTTATAGCAGCAGAATGCACAATAGCTAAACCATGGAATCAACCTAGATGCCTGTTGTTAGAGGACTGGATAAAGATATCGTGGTACACATGCACAATGGATTTCTACTGAGCTATTATAAAGCATGACATACGGCACTTGAAATGAAGATTAAAATGCTAAGCAAATTCAGCCAAACCTGGAAACCCAAAGGTTAACTGTTTTCTTGCAAATGTGGACACTATGGTAAAATAAAGGAAAGCAGGAGGGAGGGGTAAGATCACATAAAGAACTATTCAAACACAAATTAATAGAGGATCTAAAGGAAGTCTAGAGGAAGTCTAGAATAGAGGAAAGAGAAGGGGAAAGGTGAGGAAGGATGGGAGGGAAAAGGGGGTCACAAACCAAATTTGATTACCATGCATGTACAATTTTATCGAGATGAACCCAACTATTAAGCACAATCATAAAGCTCTAAAAAAGGGTGATACTTTTCTCTGAAAATGAGGACTTCTCCTCAATGGTGTTTTGGAGATCACATCTTAAGTCAGGTCCTGGTAGTTTCACATCATGAGTACAAGAAAACAGGGCAGCAACACACCAGTGAAAGTTGAGAGAGAGTTGCTCCTAGGGGGCGCTGCCTTCCCAGGAGGAGAGAGTGGGCCCCCAGGGGGTGCAGCCTCCCCAGGAGGAGAGAGTGGGCCACTAGGGGGTGCTGCCTCCCAGGAGGCTGGCAGAACCGAACCATGGGCAAGGAGGGCCTTGAAGCTCTTCTGGTGTCAGCCCTGCTCCTGGCAGGCCCTCCTCAGCCTGTCCTGGGTTGATTTATCTGTTCCCTTCATCCAGCTCCCCTTCCTCTCTGCTGTGATACTATTGATTCACTCCAGTGTCCCAGCGTCCCTGCTGTGTCCCTGCACAGTGTGACACACTAGTGAGAATCCACATCCCATCTGCATCACAGTGTGCTCTGTGATTCAGAGGGCACTGGGAATCGCTCAGACCTCTACCTCGTCCACTAGGAGACAAGTTGCACAATGACGATGATCATGCCCACCACGTTTGGCTGTGAGGCCCCAGCTCCAATGTCCTGCGAACACAGGAGGAAGCACCTGTGAACTCCGCCACAGACACAGACTCCTAGAAGTTGTACTAGAATTCAAATTAATATGTCAGGAAACAGTTGAATTAATATTGAACTACTTCATCAAAATGGTCACCTGAAATTGTCACATTCAGGTGGAATGGAAGTAAATTTTTTGTGAGACAAGCATGACACTAATTTGCTTTTTCTTTTGTTATTGTTATTTTGCAGAACTAGGGAATGAAGTCAGTGCTTTGCCCATAGCAGGCAAGTTCTCTACCACTGAGCCATACTCACAACGCCCCCTTTAAAAAAAATTGAGACAGTGTCTCTGAACATGGAGATCTTCCTGACTCAGCTTCCAGAGTTGCTGGTATCACAGGCTTGAGCCACCAAGTCCAGCTGAGAATAACACCATTTAACAAGGACAGAACAAACCAAACGCACTGATTTTTCTTTTTTGTTTTTTGGAGGTGGAGATGGTGAAAGGGACAGAATTAGAAAGTTAATTATTGGTAAATAGATTAATTCCATCCTATAAGGAGAAGTTTTGGATTAGGAGCAGGGGAAATGGCTTTTTCATGTTGAAATTCCAGCATAGTACACTCAACAGTTAACCTTGATTACTGCAGCAGAGCCAGGTTCACTCCTGTTACCAAGATAAAGTGAGACTCAAATCCACAGAGGCTTCTTTCTGATGTTACACCAGTAAACATTTCCATGTGAATTTTGCTCAATGACACATTTACTTGAAAGTAAAATATAAAGATGTGAAATACTGGACTGCATTTTCATCAATAATTATATATAAATGAATGCATGAACTATTGATTTTGCTTATGAATTTGTTGTATTGCTTACTCAGCTTTACAAACATTTCTGTAATTAGAATTGCTTTCTTTCTTTTTTACCATTGTAATCAAAAGTAGATTTTGGCAGTGTTTTGATGAGCATGTATTCCTCAGAACTTTCTTCTTTTAATGTTTTTTATGCATTTATTCAGATTATGTCCATAACTTTGAGGATTTCCTATCTGAAAGGAGCATTTTGAATGCTTCTTCCTTTGTTCTTTGAATCTGTAGTTCCATTCTTGACCATGACGCAGGACATATTACTAATCTGAGCATCATATTCTAGGATTGAGCTACCATGACAAGACATTCTTCTAAATAATTCCAGGTCTTTAGAGCACTGCCATCAAGGTGAATTGGAGGCTGATGCATTCACTCAAAATTACTTCTGATTTCCTAAATGCTAACCTAATTATTTCATACCATTTTACAT
This sequence comes from Aplodontia rufa, assembly GCA_004027875.1. NCBI lineage: Eukaryota > Metazoa > Chordata > Mammalia > Rodentia > Aplodontiidae > Aplodontia > Aplodontia rufa. The sequence continues at coordinate 27,457 of PVKS010015891.1, forward strand.
AAACAGCCCAGGAATCCTTAAAATGAAATATAATGGGGTACAGACAGGGAATTAGTCTGAAAACACAAAATTGTATGTATGTCCTGGCACAGCTGGGAAGCTCAGGGAAGTGAAATTCCGCATATTTATTCCCAAGAGAGTTGATAACTTGATGATAAAGACTAGTAGAGGATCACCCAGTGGATAAATTATGTAGTTGTTATAACAAAAATGAAAATGTTTTTGCTTTAGGGCTCAGAGACCAGTGCTCATCCCCCACCCGCCTCGTGATGGACCCGCTTGGTGATTCTCCACTTCCAGCCCTGTGGAGCACACAGGCAGAAGCCAGAGGCAGCCAGGACTGAGGAGCTACTCCCCAGCCCTGTAAGAGGAAGTGCTGACTGTTTTTCATCTTTGAAAGAGGAAAAAAATCATGCACTGGTTACTAAGGGGGCCTCCAAAGGCCGTGGTCACCTGGCAAAGGAAGTAACAGGAAAACCACGCTAATTCCATTAGCAGCAGGGACTTTTCAAACACTACCAACTTCAGACTCCATCACATTATTCCCTTAAAACCCCTATGAAAAATATCAGCAAATGTCTTAAATTCCCAGTATGCACTGAACTGGAGAGTGAAGTCATATGGCATAAAGCAATATTCCCAAACAGATTATAAAAGTGTAGCTTCTACTGAGAAATGATGTCACATCAACCTAAAATATGGCATGTCTTGATTGTGTAACTGAAGAGAACAGCTAAATTTCAGACTTTTAAGAATAAAGCAACTCACACGTTGCTCATTTGGAACAAGGCATCTCCAATCACCAAGTTTTCTCCAGTACTGACACACTCAGCAGCACGTGATGGGGTCTAAAATAGAAATCAGATATAATCACGGTGCCTTGCCTCGCATGTTAGTTTGAACAACACTTTGATCTGCACAACTCCATGGAAGTGAGAGGCCAGCAGATCGTGTGGTTTAAAAGGGGTTCCAAGCCAGGGCATCTGAGTGGATGTGTGCAACCCTGGGGTCCCTGAGTGCTCCCTGCTCCTCAGGCTTCCATTCCTTGGCCATTCCAGTGGCTGGACAGTATGTCCCCCTCGGGGTTCCCGGAGCACTAATAGTGTTAGTGATCTGCACTGGACGGGGCCCTGAACCAGCAGACCGGATGCATGGCCTGTTCTTCCTATTGTTAGGCCAGCTCAGCAAGGGCAGGAGTTAGAATGGAGCAGCCAGCTGAGCTTCAGGTCGAGGGGCTTTGTCTTAATTCATGTGGTTGAACCAGGTCTTACCTTCATGTCTTCAGCCTCCTGAACTTTTGTATGAAAGGTTGCTTTTGACCCCCAGGAGTTTCTCCAGGAAGTGTGGACAAACCAGAAGCATGAAGTGGCAGTGGGTGAGTGGGGGCAGAGGTGAGCTCCCCATGCAGAGCAGAGGCAAGCTGGCACACCCACGCCTCTTGAGAAGCTCAGAGTGAGACACACTCAGAGAAGGACACAGAGGCTGGAGGCCAGCAGGCCTCCAGCGTACGAGTGACCGAGGACACCCGGAATTTGTACAGATAGAGGAGGAGCGATAGCATCAGGGCAGGAGAGGAAATGACTGGTACCTGCTGGCCACAGAGAGGGCAGCCCTGAGGACAGGCCTTGCTAGAAGGCAAAACACTGCAGGACAGCTCCTGTGTCACTGTCTTTAAAAGTCCTGCTCAAAGTGACACTTAAGCAATGCAATTATCAACAGTAATTTGGCCCTAAAGAAAGTTCATCAAATAAAAGTGGTGCACAGCCAAAATTCCCTGGGCGACTCTGGCAAGTTCTAGGGAAATACCCCAATCAACTATGAGCCGCCAAGACAGGGGAGAGCCTGTCCACATTTGTATTGTCTAAAAAATGTGGGATTGCATTTGATAATGTTACTGGAATCCTAGCCCAGAGGGGACCTAACCTTGGGAAGTTACAAGAGTCCAGGTCTGGCCATTTCCCCAAAAAAAAGCCAACAAAGGGAAAAAAATAGTGGCTTGGTAGAAATAGAACTGGTTCAGTGCAGCAATACCAGAAAGCAGGGGACAAGTCTTAGGCCCCTGTTCACAGGAGCCCATGAAGGCTTCAGGTTTAGATGGGGGACAGAGAGGAAGGGGTGGGCAGAGGCTCACGTAGCTGAAGGGTTCAGCAGTGCTCTGACTCTGTGAAGTGCTGCTGGCTCCAGGAAAGGGCCATCCTGTCCCCATCCTGAGCTGCTGTTCCTGCCCTGGGGAAGCCCTGGCTCCCGTCCTGAGTCCTTGCAGCTGCCCTGGGGGAGCCTTGGTTCCCATCATGGAGCCATTGCTCTTTCTCAAGGTCAGTCCCCTGCAGGGGTCATCTTCCTGTAAGGCTTGCATCCTTTTTATTTATTTTCCATCTGACCTTTGCTTCTCTGACACTTGGTTGTGTCTGTGGTGCTGGGGTTTGAACCCAGGTCCTGGTGCATGCTGAGCCACTGCTCCAGCCCCATGGAGGAATCCTGAAACCATCTTAGTTGTTATGTAGATCGCTTCAGCCTTGAGGGGAAGCCTGTCAGATTTGGATGGCGCTCCTTAGGTGATCACCGTGTCTCTGCCTGTGTGCAGCTGAACAGGAGTCTGGCCCTCGTGTCAAGGTAGAGAGGAGAAGACTGAGAATGAGGGTGCAGATGCCAGCCTTTGTCACTTGGCGCATGTGCTGCCCCAGGGAAGAGTGAGGCTTTCCACAGAAGTGGTCTCTAAGCCCCTGAAGGACACTGCCCTTCCCAGGGTGCAGGGCAGGGAGATTAGCACCAAGGGAGTGGTGTTTGACTCAGCCACAGGATACAGGGTCACTTTATTCAGGGAGCCATTGGTGAGGCCACCATTCCAACTATTCCCTTCTGGAGTTCACTTGAGAGTGAATGCTCTTATTTACTGTGCACACAACCAAGGGTCCAGGTCAGACAGTGTCCAGGTCAGACACCTGACTTTATTTCCAGGCTTATGTGTGGTGCTGATCATACCAAACACCGCGACCATGCATTTTTAGTTCTGCTGTTTTGCAATATTAAAAGAAACTAAAGTAATCCAAAACAAAGCGCCGTGACAGGTTGACCAGACTGCAGAGACAGGAAACAGACATTTTCACTCCTCCGAAGGGCTGATGCAGTTTTAGAAGTTTGCGCAAATGTCTACTTCATTTTAATCATATTCTCTGGAGCTAAATCTTTCCAGGGACAGAGTCTTACCATTGCAATCCTGAAGAATTAGACAGAAAAGAGCCTGATGTCTATTCATAATACCTCTAAAACAACTTGATATTAACCTGAAGGATTCAAAACTACAATTCAGAAAATACCAAGGACGCTAAGTTTCTCCTGATGGCTCCTGACAAGAAGTCTAGCGAGTAATTATCCTGGGAAATCTGTGTGCCAACATTCAGGATACGCCGTTCCGTTCCGTTATCTGTCCAGAAAGAGCATGAGAACCCTGTGTGTGCTTGTCCAAGCGTGTGAGTGCCAGGGCAGATGTCCAGTAGACCTGTGGGCCTGCTGCCAAACAGTCTTGGAGATTCGAAAGACGCAGACCTAAGAATGAGTCACTCGTATTAAAACCCAAGTCCACAGTGGTCTCATCAGTTCCTAATCCTGTCCCAGCATGTGGCTGTCTGCTGCATGGGTTGTGCACTGGTATAGCCTCCATCTGTGGAAAGGAGAGCTATGGGGCACTTGTCCCAAGGCAGGGACCAGCGGCACATGTCCATGCCGGACGGTTGCACCAGGTACCTTAAAGAAGGCCTGAGGGATGTTATTCCCCTCCAAGAACCCTGGAGCTCCTTATTTAACAACAGCAGAGAGGCCACTTCTGCTACTTTTGGGCCCATGTCCATGACCTTGGGAAAGCTTTGCTGAGTCCATGAGCACCAGTGATGGTCGTGTCTCTATGGCCCTCTGTAGATACTTACTTCTTGCTCAGGGAATATTTACCCTGCCTCTCTCCACAAGGCATTTGGTGGTGTGCAGTACTGTGGTGTTCAACATACATTTGCTGAGCTCATAAGAATGAAGCGTGGATTAGCACAGGTTAGGAAGATGCAAGGAGACTACTGAGCTAGCTTCTCTGGGCACAGACCTGTTTGAAAGTCTTGTGTAGGGAGAAGAGAACCCCTCAACCACACGTGCGTGTGTGGATGAACCAGAAGAGATTCCTATGTGCATCCTGGTTGCCAATCGCTCTCCATACTCTTCTTTCCAACTCGTGTCCTGCACAAGAACCTCGCACAAAAGGTGAAGAGGAGGAGGCACTGAGCACAGGAGGGATTTCAATATTTAGTACCCAGCACTTGCCCAGCAACGGTGTGGGGGCCTCACCTTGCAATGGAAGTGCTGCTCCATGAGCTGCTGCCTCCGAGCTCACAGGCCAAAGGGCAGGAGCCTGGGCCTCCCGCACAGCTCCCTGCACCTGCCCTTTCACCAGGGGCACCTCAGATTCAGAAGTCAATTTCTGCCTGGTATTCAAGACCCAGGGCCCTGGCAACATCAGCATATACCATTTATGATGTGAGTCATTTCTAATTCACACCCCATCAGCCAGCTTGCTGCACAATCTGCACTTTGGATTCTGGTCTGCGGGACTGTTGGAGCTGTCTCAGGGGTGTGGGTGCAGTCGACCCTGTGGGCACAGTGCAGTGGTGCTGTCGTTAAGAACTCTCTGGAAAGCACCATCTTGTCAATGTTGGCTCATGCTTAGAATGCAGATACTGAAACTCCATGAGATTCTAAGGGCTTCTGAATGATCAAAGGTGGATCCAACTATGAGCAGCTTAATTTTGTTACTGTTGAGTAGTGTGTGTTAACTTGCTGAAAATTGATAAATCATTGAAAATACTATATCTCTGACACCACTATATAGAATAACCTACATTATGCAATATGAAAACAGATGAACTCAAGTGAGTAGGAGTCCCTGTTTTCTAAGCAGGTACCATGAACATCAAGGATTTCTAAACATAAAATACCACTCTTATTATCATTATCATGAACAAAGAAATCTAATAATTGCTATTGAAACTATCAGACAGTGTATGGTTATTCACTGAGCACTGTAATAATTTACTGATTAAATGCCTACGATTTGTCAAGCACTGCTAAGTGCTTTGGGAACTGTGCCACAATGTCCCAGTGTTAGATATTATTGTCACCATTCTATAGATCGTAAACCTGAGCCAGTGGGGGAAGAGAGCAGATTGCGAGACTCCTGCTTGCTGCTTCCAAAACCTTCCTCATCCCAACCTCTTTATTCCAGAACTAAAAGGTAGCTATGATTTTTCAAAGAAGTGCAATAAATTCCAAATGAGGAAGCTTTAAAGTTACTAGGGTGCCTCCCAGTGAGGACCATCCTTTAAAGGTGAAGAAGCGTGTTGTGGGACAAATTAAAAGAGGGGACCTTTTGACACCCCCCAGGTTATGAATTCATGCAACACTACCCGTTTAGGTGGTGGCAGAACCCAGAGATGTGTAAATATGTAAGGCAGGAACAGTGCACCTGAGGTCTCTACCTGCAGCCCCAAGGTTACCAGGGTCCTAGTGTCGCCTCCCTGAGGCTTGACAAACTCATCCGCAAACACCTGCGTCGCAGAGGTGGTTGTTTGCCACCTCTGCAGGGACTGGCAGTGCATGTACTTCCCGGCATGGCTCCTGCCCCCACCTGAGCACACCCCTGCAGGTGGCCTCCTGAGTGATGACCCCATTCACGGGGACCTGCCGCTTTGCTTGTTCATGACCAAAGGCTCCCAGATGGAAAGACCAAGATCTAGAGGGGTGGTTGCTGTGACCTGGAAGTCCACACCCCCAAATTCCTTTGTCGAAGTCCTGACCCCATGTGAGGTATTTGGAAGTGGGGCCTTTGGGAGGTTGTCAGGGTAGGGTGGCACCTTGGGGTGGGGAGTTCTGGACAGACTCGTGTCCACATCAGAGCAAGACCAGAGCCCTTTCCACCATGAGAGGACACAGTGAGAAGGCAGCTGTCTGCAAAGTACAAAGGGCCTCCACAGGCACCTGACCACTGACCCTGCCCACAGACTAGCACCTCCGACTGCAAGCAGCGAAAGCCTGGTCTGGGGGCTGCCTGGGTGGCCCTGTGCCAGGTCCTCTCGCCCTGCATGAATGTCTTGCTTCAAGTTCTCAGCATATTCGACCATCGACATCCAAGTCCCTGCGAGTTTGTGTCTCAGACCCTCCTGCCATCTCCCGGGCGCGTCCTGGGAGGAGGCCTCTCTCATCTTGCTTACCCACCTCTGTGGCGAATGTGGGCAGGAGGAGCACGAGTCTGTGTTATCATCAACTGGGTATTGTACACTATGGCAGACACATTTTAAGAACAGGTGGACATTTTTCCTTGCTGTACCTTCAGAACCAGAAAGCAACCTAGGCTTGAGGTCCAGGAGGAAGGTTCCTTCTATGCACGCTGTGTTCACCCACAGGCACAGTTGGTTTTCTTTGTCTTGCTCTATGTGAACTGATTCATGTCTTTGTGCATGATGCTAGTCCCTCCTCCTCTTATCCACACTGCATCATGTGATAGAATGAACAGGAAGCCTAGAGTCAGAGGGGTGGAGTCTGAGCCCCGACCTGAGCCCTGGCCAGCTCCGGCCTTGGGGCAAGTTCCTGAGGACAGCACTCTATGCTGAGATGGTCACCACATAGCAGGACTGATCTCAGAACAGTGGGTTACTTCCTGTGCACATCACAGGCACCCAGTAAATGCCACATTTATCATAGTGATAGCACTTTATATTAAATTCCATAAAGTTCCTGAAAACCTTTTGTGTCTCAGACACCCGCAGACCTTAACCGCACACTCCCAGTCCACTACAGTGAGACTCTATGAGGAGACCTGCTTGCTGAGAAGTGGCCTCTGGCAGTGGACTGTGGAGTCACACACGGGCATGGGCACAAGGATTAACCACAGTCACCACCCTGAAGGACAGAGCACACCTCTGCCAAGCCTGAGATGACGAATTGGCCACAGGGGCCTCCCCTGGCAAGTGCCTCCAATGCTTCTATCCTGGGAAAGTTACAGTCCACACCGTTTCTGCGAGATGATGACTTGGTGGCTACCCAGAGCTATTTGAAATAATCCTTGGAGAGTTATGCAGCTTTCTACCTCAGCACCAAGAAGACAGTCCCCGGATCAGCTGGTGGGACTCCACCAGCTGTCTCGCTATGACACAGGTGGCCAGGGACAGGCTGTGGGTGGACGGAGACATAGGAGGAGCAGCAGGGCGGTGCTGCTCTCCTGCCGTCAAGGCTGCTGGAGAGGCGGAGGCAGGAGGATTGCCATTTTCAGCCTCCCACACTTAGTGAGACCCCCTCTCAAATTAAACTATAAAGGGCTGGGATGTAACTCGGTGGCAGAGCACTTGCCTGATGTGCCACGCAGGAGGTCCTGGGTTCCATTCCCATATCATCCAAACAAACAAGAAGCCATAAGAGGAGCAAGGGAGACCCCATGCACACCACAGTGACGGGGCTCTGCAGATCCCAGGAGGCTTGGAGAGGCCTCAGGCACACTGAAGCCTCAGATCTAAGGCCCACCTCTGCTTAGAGCCACGATGTCACAGGAACCCTACAGTGGCTCATGCTAAAGATATGCTGTCAATTGGGGATTTTGGGCCTGGGACTGGGATAACCCAACTATTTTGTTCTGGAAGTCTGTCTTTCAGAAGAAAAGGTTAAACTTTGTAAAACATAAGCACAAATTTCTATCCAAAATGTATATGATTTTTAACATTAGCAGATGATACAAAACTCAGAGAATGTCAGTGAAGCTCTAACTCAGAACCACCCTGCTAGCTCCACCTTTTTCTTCCTTGCATCCTCAAATCCTGACGAGAGAACAGGAGAATGTTCTAGAGGTCAGAATCGTAGGAAGCTACGCCTGCTGGGGAGCCCCACCAGCTCCAAGCCCATCTCCAAAGTGACCTGTCGATGTCGGATGACACATTTAATTTAGTGATCCCTGGACCACTGTGGACTGGGAGGCGGGCAGGAGCTGCCCAGGCAGGCCTTCCATTGTCCTCTTGCTCATTGTTCACAGCATCACCCGTGAGCTCTTCACTCTGCGAGGCACCTGGCACCAGCTCCTTATAAAGCAATTACACACTGAATGGCACGAGACTCTCCCCAGGGGGAATTCAGAATGAGAGTCCACCTTTCCTGTGGGACTCGCAGGTGATGTCAGTGCTCCTTCAAAACGGGTGTTTTAGCACTGTGCAAAGGATTATCTTAAAGTGGCACTGCTGGGGAGTCAGCCCCTCGCCCAATTCAGAAGGCTGCAGGTGGCCGCCCGAACTCCAGTATTTCCATCAGAACCCTTTCTGCGTTCACCACGCTTGCGCATCTCATTGCAGCTACAAGATGTCTATTGGAAATGTGTAACAGTGACGAGAACACTGTCAGAGTTTACTAAGAAACGTCCTCTGGAATGAAGTGCTCAAGCAAGTTAATTCTGGTGCCAACCAGTTGAGACTCAGGGGCGCTCTATTGGCAAGATCGCTCAAGCTCACTTCTGGAAACAAGTCCCCGCTCAGTATTGATCGTTTGCTGGGCCCCTTATAGAAGTGTGCGGGCAGATTTGAGGAGGGATCACTCTGATGTCATGTTCCAGCAACATTTAAATGGATTGTTCAAATCTGATCCCAAGTTGCAAAAGTGAAACCATTGTTCTCGGTTTGTACCACAAATAGTGACACAAAGCTCTGTTGCCTCAGGTCTAATTGCATCCAGTGCACTGAGCTTGATAACTCAGCATTCTAATTTGCTTTTCCACTGTACAAGTTCCTTGAATCCTCAGTAGGCTTCATCAAATTACTATTTGAGATGAAGCTTGGGCTGCTTCTGTAAAGTCAAGGATTGACTTTCTGGATAATGACAGAGCTTGGTAATACTAGCTTGGAAGGCACTGCCAAAGCCCTGTCTTAGAGAGGCAGCACCTATACTCAAGGAGTGCCCAGGAGCCTCGAAGCTGACTTCCATACTGGTGAAATCAGGAGGTTACTACATGTGAGAAATAGGAAGTCTGATGGTCCATTATCAAAATGGTTCACACTTAAGAAGAAGCCACCTTAAGTCAGGGAACCATGAGGCTAGGAAAAAGCCATGCCTAAAACTCCCCAAGGGTGTCTCCTTACACCTGTAACCTCCACCCACTTCCTGTACCGCCTACCTTCTTTGACTTTCCATACTCTGCCTATTTCCTGTGACCCCTTCTAGTATCATGAGTACTTCCTGTGTCCTAACTTCCTATACCCACCCCTACCCAATATTAGCCAGTCACACAGATTGTGCCCCTGAGCTCCACCAATAAGGATGAAGGACAGCATTAACTGCAGCCTGAGGATAAATTCCCAGATTCCCTGTATCTGCAAGCATTTCCCTTAGCCCTTTGGCCATAGTAAAAGTGGGCCTTGCTCACCCACCTCAGACCACATGTTTGTATTTTTGGCTGGTATCTCTAATCTACATACACTGTAACCTCCGCTCTGGCTAAAGGTTAAGAGTATGCAACCCAAAATATGCTACTGACTTCAGAATTAAAGGCCCCTAAAAACAGCAGCTCCAAAAGGAGCACTCAGAATGTCATTCTCTTCTTAAAAATGGGATGAAATTCCCAGTTCAAGACACCTTACCTGTACCTGGAGGAGAGCAACATGCTTAACCTCAGCACAGGACGTGGAGACCCAGGGAAATATGCCAGCCGACCTCATTAAAGGAGCCTCTTCTTCCCAGCCACTTCTCCACCTGCCCAACCTATCTCTCAGTTGATGGGGGTGGAGGACCAGGAGGCAGCCCCTTTTCTGCCCCAATGCATGGCAACCAGGGAAACCATGGCTGAACTGACCTTCAACTCCACTTCTCAATGTGGACTATGATCAAACCTTTAAAATAGAGCAGGAAAGGAGAGCCACTGTTGAGAAAGGGAGGAGCTGATAAAATCTGTCCACACCAGCCAACCGGCTCCATTTCAAGGAGCTCTACCAGCTCTGGGATATTCCCTGTGCACATGCTATATTTCTTATACTCTGTCAATTGCTCCCTTAGGTGTCCCTTGAAGCCTCCAGCCACTATCAAGTACTGTTGTCTTGATTTTGGCTCTAAAAGCTCACTCTGGGGCCATAGTCCCTGAGCCGGCCACCCCATGGAAGGGCTGGTGGCCCATAGAGCCAGGTACCACAAAGAGGTCAGAGTTCAGTCATGGCAAAGTGCAGGCTGGAAGAGCGCATGATCTGGGGTCCCATTGTTCTTGCAGGAGCAAAGCCCTGCTCTAGCCACCCTTCCTGCTTCCCACCCAGTCAGCCCAGAGCCCTCATCCCCAAGGAGCCAGAGGGCAAGAGAGCACATGCCCTTCCACACCTTCACCCCATGCCGTTCCTTCTGTTTCTTCCCATCCCCTTTGCTTATCTGAACTTTAAGTCTCCTTCCTTTTAAATCTGAAAATCCTAACATGACCTAAGTGTATTTCTGTGGCCGCTGAATTTCAGTCTTCCATGTGTAAGGGAGGCCAGCACAGGGCGCCACTGAATGCTTGCTCAGAAATAACTGCTGTCTCGGATTTAGATACAAAAAAGAATATCTGAGTCCTGGCATCACTTGGGCACAATAAATATTTGCTTCACAAATAAGTGAATGGACATAATAGTGCAATTATATCTCAAAGTGTATGTGTTGCTTATTTTATTCTGAAACTGAGTACAGTGGAGATGTGAAGCACCCACTCAACTGTGTGAACTCTTACAAATGCCCAGGGGAAGCCTATTCACCAGTGATGCTTACGAAGAAAGGATGATGTCCTACATCGTGGCGTTCCCATTTAGAGAGCTTCAGTTTATCTGTTTCTTGAGCCATGCAGATTGGCCAGGGCCTTGTGCAGGCTAAGCATGCTCTCTAACACTGAGTTTCACCCCAGCCTCAGCATTCCGATTTAGTCACTAGATCTGCCCTGTGAATTAAAGCAAACCCCTCATTCAATCCCCTTGTCTCCATTTCCTAATGCAAATTGGGGATAGTAATTCAATTCAGAAGGACTATAAAATACTTCCTATAATATGTGCAAAACTTTGTTACTATGCATATACTTAATAAATGTTCACAACCACTTATAATTGGTGCTTACACAATATATTTTGGGAAAGTACACACACCCTAGATTTGCAGGGAGCTGAAATTCAGAGGTCTCATCTAAGACCTCTCCAGGCCTCTATCAATTTCTCCTTTGTCTTCCATTTAAGAACCCTTACATTTAAACATTTCTTGGTGAAACCAACATGACACAGACTCTGCCATGCCATGAGAGTGGAGTCCACTGTGATGTCAAGGAATCAACCAGTGCAGCTCTGGTGAAAGAAAACACAGAGGTCCATGGACACAGAGCAGAGCCTTGAAAGAGGCCAAGCAGACAGAGCCAGCTGGTATTTGTCAGGGAAGAAAAGACCATTTAGAAGACAGTCTTCAAGAAATGGAGTTGGAACAACTCAATGTCTACTTGCAAAAGCAAGAGAGGGAGAGAGAAAGAACCTAGACACAGACCTCACACCCTTCAAAAAGATTAACTCAAAGATGATCATAGACCTAAATGTAAAATGCAAAACCATTAAACACAGCACAGACACCTAGATGGCCCTGGATTTGGTGATGACATTTCAGATACAGCAATTAAGGCACAATTCATACCAAAGAAATAATAAGTTGAACTACGTTAAAATAGAAACATGCACCGCAAAAGACCCAGTAAACAGAATGAGGAGCTAAGTCAAATAAAAGAAGAAACTATTTGTAAAACATATATCTGTTATCCAAAATAAACAAATATTTTTTTTCTAATATTCAATAGTGAAAAAGAAAATAATTAAAAGTGGGTTAAAGTTGGGCTAGTGTGGTGGCTCAGCAGTTGCAGAGCTTGCCTGGCATGTGCAAGGATGTGGGTTTGGGCCACAGGACCATGTTCACAATGAAGTGTCAGAGCAACAAGGCCATATGAAAACTAAACACAGACATACATATGCTTGCAGAAAGATGCCCAACTGCATGTGTCGCAGGGCCACCCAACGTGAACAGCCGTGAGATGCTACCACCCCTCAGTGTGGCCCAAATCCAGACCCTTACTCCAGATCCCAGCCAGTGTGAGCAACAGTGGGCAGCCCCACCCACTGGTGTGGGGGTGCAAAACAGCACAGCCACTCTGCAAGACAAAACCAAGCACTCTTGCCACATGGTGGAACATTTGTGCTTTGGTATTTACCCTCAGGGGTTCAAAATTTAGGTCCATACAAAAGCCTGTATAGAGAAGTGGTAGCCACTTATACCTAATTGTCCAAACGAGGAAGGAGTGAAGATGCCTGTCAGTGGGTGAATGGAGAGACAGACTGTGGGTCCAGGTTCATCTGCATGAGGGAGCATTATTCAGCAATCAGAACCAAGGTGGGCACTAGGGCCACAAAGACATGGGGTGTTTGAATGCCCGTGGTCAAGCCCAAGAAGACAATCACATACTACACGATCCCAGCCATCCCACATACCAGAAAAGGCAAAACCATGGAAAGGTGAAAAGAACAGTGTTTAACAGGCCTTCGGGGAGTGAGGGAAGGATAGCACAGCAGAGGGGACCTCAGGACACTGGAACTGCCCTGTGTGACACTGTCATTTTCAACCCACATCATTTTACATCTGTCCAAACCCATAGAATGTGCAAGACCAGGAATGACTCAGAACACAAAGCACAGCCCTTGGGCACTAATGACATATCCACGTGCTTCATTGATCGTAACAGACTCACGGCTTTGGTGGGGACATTGTGGGGAGGCCCAGCGTAACGGAGGAGAGATATTGTCAGGAACTCTCTGCACTTGCTACAGTGTTTTTCGGTGACCTCAAAACTACCCCATGAAAGTAAAGTTCATAAATTAAATAAATGAAGAAAGGGGGCACTAAACCAAAAGAACGCAAGTCAAAACACCACGAGCAAGGGCATTAACGCAATTAAATCTGTAGAGCTTTCACGCAGAATTTGCAAGTTGATGTCTTTAACCAAAAATAACTCGACTTCCCATAAGAAATGCTGAATAACAAAACCCAAAAAGGTCTGGCTCACATTTCCCTGCACGCTGTCTCACTTTCATGAAGTGCACTCCACTGATCCTCTTCAGAGATTGACTATTAATAGAAAAATCATGAGAAATAAAACTTCTAAAAATAATTAGATTTAGTGCAGATACAGAGAGAGTGGTAATAGAATACTTGTTCACTTGTTTTCAAGCAGACAAAAGAAAATTATTATTTTTAAGGATGTAGGATGAAAGAACTAGAGAAAATTTCCATATATCTTACAAGGTCATCCAGAGAAGAGATTTTAGTTTGTCATTTGCATTGTGTATGGGAGTGGAAAAAGAAATGCTATTCATTAAATAGCACCTAGTATTAACATGATAGAGTAAATAGTGTGTTATGCAAAACTAAATTGGGTCAAAATGTTATATTTTTTAGATGGTTGGCAATAAATTATGCCTTTAAATAAGCAAAAGAGCAGTTTGGCTGATGAGAGTCAAATCCTGTTCTGTGCGTGATATCTGGATTTAGGTGGCCATTAAGTGGCAAACACATCTTCAGTTAAAAATAGCACTTTTTATAATATTGCAAAACTTACCTAGGAATTTTTTTCCCACGATATTCACCTAATGCCTTTGGTATTCTTCTGCTTACTGTCAATCATTTTAAAAATCATGCACAAATGATCTCTTCCATAAAATGCAATTAAATGTATGGGGTCATTTTTTCCAATGTAAGAAGACTGCAGAGGGTTGTGGAAGAGCTATCCTGCGTCCATTTGCATGAAAAAGCCATGGGGATTTTCTTGGAGGGGATGGGAGAGGTGGAGAACCTTTTTACATGTTATTGAACTTGAAATTTTACTTAAAGCTGTGATTTCCCAAGATATACAACGAAAGCATCTTATTTAAATGTCATGCAGCTTATGTTGTTCTCTGAGCATTTCAACTTGACCCTTCAGTTTATGAAATACACAATTTGTACACAAGAATTGAACTTCTTGGAAGAACTCCAATAATAATTGTAATACTCAGTGTTGCAGACATGGTATTTTCCATCTCCAAAGCACCTCACTAATTATCCAACCTGTCAATCTCAGCTGCTCTCCTTGACCTGCCCGGTAATGTCACACGTCTCAAAGGAAGACTTCATTCGTCCTCTGCCACGGAGTGCTTCTATCTGCTTTCCCTGTGGGAAATTCTATAGAAGCACTGGACTTGAGGGATATGAACAAATCAATCTATACCAAATAGATAAATACTCTAACTAAATGATCTAACTTAATCCAATTAGTGTGCTGATTTACACCAAATGTTTAAAAAGTAAGCACTTTAGAAAATTAAAAATTAGATATCCATGAGGATTTGCGTTAAGACCACTCCATTTTGTAGACAAAACAACAAAGTCAGTAAGGGAACCTGAATTATCTATTTTAATCCTAAGGTGTAGGACCAAACTAGAAATTAAAGATCAAGAATACCGGAAAACATCACCAGGCATTTGTATAGTATGTTGTCTTTGCTCTTTTCATCTAGTTAAACTTCATGGCTATAGTTTAAAATCCCTTGTTTCTAGATGGATATAGCTTATTTGGGCTGCATGAAGATGGACTGAAGAATGAGAAACACTTTTCTCAGCGGCCTTCCTAGCATAGCCCCTGTGCACTAAAGTTTTGGGGCTGTGAGAAGAAACAGCTATGTCCCCACAGGACATGGGGTTGTGGAGACAGTGACCGCTCTCCCAGCTCATTAGGGTGGATGTGAGGTTTCTTCAGATGCTGTGCCTGACTGCTGGTCCTGTGTTGCTGAGTTCTGCTGCTTCTAAGAGAAACCAGAGGCTGCATGTGTTTGTTTTAAGATTGAAATCTATCAACTAAATAAGAAATTCATTCTTCAAAAGATTCTTTGTAGAATGGGAAAAGACAATCTGAAGTCTGGGAGAAAAGATTTGCACTCCAAGTATCTGACAAAGGATTTGTATCTACAATATAAAAAGAGTGTCTGAAAACCAACAAGAAAAAAATCAAAATAGAAAGTGGGCAAATATGTGAATAAGCATTTCCCTGGAGAAGACACACTCATGACAAGTTAGAACACGTGGGCTCCACTCACGAGGCATTGAGGTCATGGCCACAGTGAGACGTCACTACCACCTTTCAGATGACTTAGATGGAGGAAATATGTGTTAACATCAAGTGCTGGTGAGCATGTTGGGAAAGGAGATGGCACCTACATTGCTGGTGGGAATGTGAAATGGTACATCCTCTGTGGAACTCCTTGGTAATTACTTACAAAATCAAACATGCAAATGTCATATGACCCAGCAATTAAACTCCCAGACTTCTACCTAGCAGAAAGAAAGACCCACGTTGACACAAAACCTGTACATAAATGTATGTAGCAGTTTTCTTCATAATCACTCCAAGGCACAGCCAAACCCAGTATCATTCAGTGCATCAACGATTAAGCAAACCGTGGCCCACCCATGCCATGGGATGCAAAACAAAGGAGGGTGCTTTGGATGCATGGAATTATTCCGACACATCTCCAGAGCCAATCACAGAAGACTGCAGAGTGCATTCTTTCCTTTGTAGGTCATGCATGCAGTCATGAAAAGAGAGATGGAGAACAGCTCATGGGCAGCACTGGTGGAGGAGGAGTGTGTCCACCAAGAGGACTGTGTCAGGGAGCCCAGTGGTGAGAGTCCCCTGCGTCTTGGCTGAGTGGAGGACGCAGGAGTCTGTGCATATGGTGTGGCTGTGTAGAAACACACACACAGTGAGTGTACCTGGTGGAGCCTGAATAAGTTCTGTTGGTCTTGCTCCAGCCTTTGATGTTGTTTGTCACTATGCAAGATGCTGCCATCGGGGAAACTGGATGAAAGCCACAAAAGTTCCTTGTGACCTTCTTGAAACTTTCCCATGAGCCTATAATAATTTCAAAATGAAAGCTAAACCAAGAGATTGGCAGTCACTCCAGACATTTTGAATTCCCACACGGCCCCAGATTGGGGGCACAGGACAGATGACAAGTCTTGGAGCAGGTTCACCAGCCCCTCGCCTGAAAGCCGGCTGAGCCAAGCAGCACCTGGGCCGTAGGATTCTGGAGAAACCGAGAGGGTGGGTGTCCTCTCCTGCAGTCCACACCTGCCCCAGGCTTCCCCAACAGGGAACAGGCTTAAAATCAGCTGTGAATCATCAGCCCAATCACCCTGGTCAACAGTGGCTCATTTATCTCAACACTTGTGAAAATGAGCCAACTTCTGGGGACACTGATTCCTCCCTTGAAAACAGAACTCAGCTTCAATTCGATGATTCTGTAATTCTATAAGCACCCCAATGAAAGAAATTAATCAGAACTATTTCCAGTTTCTTTCTACAACTTTAAAACATGCTCTAAATAGCATGACGGGGCTTAAGGCTGTGTATTTTTTCTCAAGATTCCTTGATCAGTAATTCTTGATTTGTTAAATACAGTTCTTCTATGTATCTTAATATCCAGGCTCATTAATTCATGCTACTTAGTTATCTTGCCTATAAAAGGAAACGATTCAATTTAATTGATAAAGGGGCTACAATGATAAATCATATTAGCCTTTACTGCTTCTGACTGAAGTCACTCACTATTAAAAATGTGGTCTATAAGACGGTTTAGTTACCACAATACAGCAGATCCCTTTTGTGAGTGCATTACACCCAAAGGCCAATAATCCCACTGTCCTCCAGAGCTCCCCAGTTTTTCCCATTAAATTATACAGGGAGATTAAATTATAATATAACATCTGATGAAAACTCAGATGATATGTCAAGCTTTGAAGAAACTGGGCCTGGGAATGCTGGGGTCTGCCTACTCTTAGGCCTGCACACTCTCTGGGTTACTTACCATTCGTTGGTTGAAATAAGAGTGCAAAGTGACTCGTGCCCCTCAGTGGACCATGCTCTGTCGTCTGCTGGAAACATGAAAGAGCACTTTCCTTTCTACCAGGGTTGCAATACAGTGTAGCAGTCTGTATGGGGCTTTACAGATTTTCCCAGACTGCGCAGTGCAGGAGGGGTTGGGCACTGGGTGGGCCACCCGGTTTGCTCCAGGCCCCAGCGTGTCCTGAGGGCAGTTCTCAGCACAGAGGCCTTCGCAGTGACTACACAACTCTCCTCCTGACTTAGGAAGCAGCAGCTGCAGCGTGCTTGTTCTGCCTAGGACGGGTCTCTAACAGTGGCCAAGCTCCCTTTCATCACTGTGGGACGCACGGGAGATTGGAAAATCACCCTCTTGTTTTATTGGACCTTTGTGCACTGGTACAGGTTAGTCTCACAGTTATTTTCCTTGCTGTGACAATCTGCCGCAGAGTGGATCTGGGGCATTCAGAGCTGGAATCTGTCCCAAGCAATGGCAGGCGAGGCTTTCTCGAAGCAGGAAGACAAATCACGCCAATCTACTACCACTCCAATAAATCAGGCAGCGCTGAGACAGCAGCAATGTCCTTTAGAAACGAGCCTTGACGATTAGAGGCAAGCCTAGGATCTTTAACAA